>PVKZ01003684.1:0-118861 GCA_004027375.1 Macroglossus sobrinus | reverse complement strand
ACTCTTTCGCATTATTTCCTAAGTATAGAGCCCAATGCATCTTTCAAGACACCGAGTTTTATCGAAGAATGTGCACATGTAATGCAAATTTAAAATCTCGTCGAGAAAAAACACTGCCCAAAACATAGAGCTGGAAAATAAACGTGCATGTGTGTATGTGTGCGTGCGCACGCACATTTCAATTTTAAAAGCGTGCGTAAATGTGGCTTCAGCAGACACATCTGTGTGTCTCTCGCTGACCCAGCAGGCCCTGGCACAGAGCCCCCGTTTGGTGGTTGGTTTTGAACTTTGCCCACAGCCCCGATTTATGGCCAAACAAATGGTTTCCTCACACGTGACTAATCCAACCTAAGTTAAACGTCTCTTCGGAAGCGAGGACTTTGATCTCAGGGGGCCATAGGCGAGATGCTCGTCGCCAGTTGCCTCTGTCGAGGCTGTTGGCCACCGAGCCAGCCAGGAGCTAGTGAGGGTTGGGTTTCCCACCTGGTCCTCAGGTTCATCATGCCTGCTGGGGAACCAGGGACCTCCTCTCATCTGCCTGTGTCGGCATTACCCATCTTGGCCCCGACCACCCCACAGCCCCACAGCAGCTTCCAGGTCGTGTGACAAGTAGGACAGCTGGGGACTTGGTTATTGGAGTGGGATACCCTATATGCCTTTGCCTAGGAAGCCTCTCCTGGGTGCTGTGAGTTTGGAGGAAGAGCATGAGGCAGTCACTCTGTGGGGTCAAAGGGCCACTCCCTGGGGGGTGGGAGGACAGAGACACCAGGGAGCATTCCTACCACCTGCCGTCTCAGCCTTGCTCCCAGGGCAGCATTGGAGAACTGTCAGACACCCTCCAGGCATACCACATGGAGGTCCCTGGGCATACTTTAGGGGAGAACACCCCCAACCCAGTAACTGCAACCCCCAAATAAACCAGAAACTTAGCTCAGAGACTGTGTCTCCAGAAGCCCTTTCCAATCAGTCTCTGGCACATTCAACTACGGAGACTCTGCCAAAAATTAAGCTTGAAGGTCATGGATTCGGGCCGGGGGAGGAAGGGAAAGGCGTCCCATCAGACTGCAGGGTACATAGAGAAGGGCGTGCATGCTCTCTCACTCCCCTCCCCCGCACCAGGGCACTAGCCATGCGTCACCCTTCCTTGGGGACAGGAAGTGTTCCTAGACAGGGCCCTGTAGCCAGGGAGTTCAGTAGGTTGCCGGGGAGATGGAGGGCCTTGAAAAAGGTGTAAGCTCTGGGCACCCCCGGGAGCTGAATCTCTCCTCTGTCCACTTGAGGTTGTGGTCAACGCCCTGGTGGGCGCCATCCCGTCCATCATGAATGTCCTCCTCGTCTGCCTCATCTTCTGGCTCATCTTCAGCATCATGGGCGTGAACCTCTTTGCGGGCAAGTTTGGGAGGTGCATCAACCAGACTGAGGGGGACCTGCCTCTGAACTACACCATCGTAAACAACAAGAGCGACTGCGAGTCTTTCAACGTGACTGGAGAATTGTACTGGACCAAGGTGAAAGTCAACTTTGACAACGTGGGGGCCGGCTACCTGGCCCTTCTTCAGGTGGTAAGTCTCAGAGAGGAAGGGCTTGCTTCTTCCCACTGGTTCTCCAGCAACAGGCACTTTCGCTGAAGGTGTGGGCTGGAGGGGGATAGTGGGGCCACTCTGGTGCCTCACGAGAGGGTCACGTTGCCCATAGGAAGCTAAGGATTTTCCAGAGACTTCTTGGCTTGTTGGGGAGTCCCCAGATTTTCCATTCTAGAGCAGACGCTACATTCTCCAAGATGCATGGCATGGGGGTTCAGCACTGCGGCAGGACCAGCCTCCTCACGCTATCAGTTTGGCAGTGTGATGGTGCAGGTTAAAAATGAAAGACCACAGATACCCAGGGATGGAACTATTAGCCAAATTATGACTCTGGCCACCCCTCTTTATTGATCTCTCCTGTATTATTTAAAAGAAGATATTTGCTTTCATCTCTGATGTGCAATATGTGTGATATTTAAACACGCATGGCCCTACCCAGTCTTCCCAAAATTTTCATTGGTTTGTGAAAACAGTGGCTTCAGTGATTGTAATGCATGCCATAAAATTAAACTATGGATAGCCTTGATAACAGAAATGCAAACAGAACAGATAAAGCTGCAGCTTGCTTTTCTTGCTATCCCAATCCTACACCCAGACACCTGTCTCTGGACCTCAAGGCAGAAGAAAATTCAGTGGGACTCTTACCTGAAAACTTAATTCACATCTCCACCCACCCCTTAAGTCCCAGTAGGAGCTTTCTCCAAAGACCCTTGAAATACCTCATGGAGAACAGGATTATAGCCAAACCCAGAGAGCTTTCTATCCCTGTGACTGTACCTCTGAATATCATAACTTGGAAGGAAAGGCCCTTCTCTTGTAGACAGAAGTGTCTGCCATTTCAGACAGAACCATGCGGTGGCTGGAAAGAATTCAGTCACAGGCATCTCGTAAACTTGCGTGGTCCCCAGCAGTTTCCAAAGCATTTCCAGGGCTCTCTGGACAGGTGAGGGCCTTGTGCATGAGGAGCTGAAATAGCTTGCCTTCTGTGGGGCTGCCTCAGTTTCCCCTTCTGCCCCACCTGCCTCACAAAAACTCTCAGACGTGGAAAGTTTGTGCGAACAAGTTTGTACCCTAAAAAGAGGCTCAGGGTGGGATTGGATTTTGCCAGGGACCCAAGTGATACCCACTGGGCGGTCAGGTCACACCACCAAGCTTGTCTCTTTCTAAATCTTCACAGCCGCCCGGATTGGGGCAGACAGTGCAGCGAGCACCAGGGCCCCGTCTCAGCCGGCCTCCCTCTTTACTGCCTTGCCGTGGTGTGCTTGAGCCAGCTTGTGTGGGCTCACGAGGGCTGATGGTTACATTTTTAGACACTTTGCAAGCTATTATTAAAAATTATATTTTATCAACTTATAATTAACTAAATGATATTAAAACAAAATGAACACTCACCATCACTGTTTAGTATCATTTATGCTGTTGAGGTTATCACGTGTACTGTCCCGTGGAAGTGCTGTAATGCTATGTTCTCGTGCGTCCCTTCCCAACGCTGCCCCAGTGACGGCACACTGACAACTCGAAATCAGTCAGGGTGAGAGGGTTCACGTGGGGGAAACTGGCAAACCCAGCCATCAGGGCCTTTTTCTTCTGGAAGCCATTTGTGCACCATTTATGCACACACCACTAATAAAAGGTCCCCCTCAAGTTCAAGGGAAGTTGGGGATTCTTCAGGGACCTTCTCTCAAAGGCCGTGGAGCAGAAGCCACAAGGTTTTCTGAGATGCATGACAGAGGGGACCAGGTCAGCTCTGGGGTCCGCCTTAAGCCCAAGCCCTACCTCTCCATCTCTGACACCCGCTATGGGACTCTGTGCTGTTTTTGAATCTGAAATGAGTGTGCATCTGAGGCCTCATCCGTCTCTCGGCCAACATCACAAGGCTTATTCCTCCACTGTGTGGCCTTCTTGGGTTGTCTGCTCTGCTGGCTTCCCTTCCACCCCCAGACCTGAACGAGAAAGCCTTTTCCTGACCTCCCAGCCCACTGCTGAAGGGTTAGAGTGAGCTGCTAGCTTCTTGTAGGCGGCTCCATCCTGGCCTCACCTCTCCAAACAGGAGCCCTAAGTAGCTCAATCGATGCAGAGTTAAATGGTTTTCTTACTTTTGTCTCTCCCTTCCAGGCAACATTTAAAGGCTGGATGGACATTATGTATGCAGCTGTGGACTCCAGAGGGGTAGGTCACCATACCGGCCCTTCCCACCAAGTCGGGCACCTGAGACTCCTGGCTGCTTGGCCACTGGAGACTCAGTTTCTGCATCTGAAAGCGCCCTGCACCCCCTACCCCTGCCACCATGGGCCAGATCTCCTGTGTCAACCTGGAGTCTGAGCCTCTCAGGAATGCCCACAGCTGGCTTTGGAGCAAGACTGAGTGGTCTCCCAAGGAGTCCCAAAATTCTCAAATATCTTTCAAATTAAATTCACTGTAGTTGACTTGAATCTTAAATCTTACCCCAGGAGATTGAGCTGCAAACAACAGAGATTCAAATCAAGCTTCTCTGTCCTTGTGTACCATGCAGTTCCATTGACAGTCCACTGAAGACTAAGAGACGCTCCCTATTCTCAAACCTCCCGCTGGCCCAGGGTCAGAAGCCACACAGTGCCACTGTGCCAGCTCTGAGCCCAGCAAGCCTGCACTCCTCACCTGCTACCATCCCCTCCCCGCAATTCCATCCCCAGCCACTCGGGCCCTGCTCTGTACTCACACACTTGTGCTTTTGACCTTCCTCTGGACATCCCCTCTCTCCCCTACAGTGGACACCCCCAGCCGGCCCGTCCCACTTCCTGCCTGTCTGATCTCTCTGGTTTCTCCTCCTTAGTACGAAGAGCAGCCCCAGTGGGAGTACAACCTCTACATGTACATCTACTTTGTAGTGTTCATCATCTTCGGATCTTTCTTCACCCTGAACCTTTTCATTGGTGTCATCATTGACAACTTCAACCAACAGAAGAAAAAGATACGTAGAGCACAGGCTTCCCCTGGGCCGGCAGGCTGGTGGCCAGGGGGCTGAGGAGCCATGCTGGCTCCTGGCCCCGTCTTGGCCTTCCGTTGGGGACAGTCCTCTGCTTGCTCCAGCTGGAGTGGGGTGGGAAAGGGGTGCACCCATGATGTCACATGCCTAGGCCTTCAAGAGTGTAACGAGGGGCCCTACATCTGCCTTAGTGGACCTGAGAGATGAGGTTTCTGAGAGAAGCTGGGTGGGGGTGGGGACTCGTCACCTGGTCCATAATCAGGAGCAATGGGTGGGCCTGTGCAGAGACCAGGACCCTCTAGGAACTCCACGAGAGCAGCAAGGACTGGTTTGCAGGCAAACTAGGTGGGCAGGGAGGACATCCAGCCTGGCTATATTGGGCAGGGCAGAGAGCGGCGGGCGTGTACAGGATTTGCAGGTCCCAAGGTGAGATCTCGAAGCATTCACTTCGAGAACAGGGACCCTGTAAAAGCAGGTTTAAAGAGGACTCTCTGATGCAGGATAGGGATGCACTTTTCTCTGCCAGGAGAGGCAGTGAGGAGGAGGCTGACCCCGGCACCCCCACTGAGGAGACAAGATCCCTGTGCCCTCCATGCCAGAGCCTCTCAGAACCCCAAAATGAGTGTGGTGCCTGTCTCTCTGCACTTAGGGGGCCAGGACATTTTCATGACAGAGGAGCAGAAGAAGTACTACAATGCCATGAAGAAGCTGGGCTCCAAGAAGCCTCAGAAGCCCATCCCGAGGCCTCTGGTGAGCCAGGCTCCCAATTTAGCAAGCGTGGGGAGGGTCTGCTGGGGGAACCCTGAGATGCCCTCACACAATACAGCCAACTCTCAGGACCTCTTCACAGTCCTTCTGCCCAGCCTGGGGCCCTCGGCCAGTCCAGAGAAGGACGGGTACTCTCAGGTGTCTGACCACAGCGGTCTCAGCCTCATGGAGATAGGAAGGCACGAGAAGGCTGTGACAACCAGGGGATGCTCCCCTCCCAAGGGAACCCGTCTGCCTTTAAGTGAGCCCCGGCCTCCTCTGCATGGGTGCAGGCTTTTCCCAAGGAGAGCAGGGCAGCCTTCACAGCCCCCACCCACTGGCTCACCAGTCATGGCCTCGTCCTCGCAACCCCCTGAGCAGTAGCGTCTCCTGGTGGGTGGGGTCGGCAGGGGTGCTGAGTCCTCTGCCAGGCTGACTCTCTTGCCTGATCAAACTGTTCTCCAAAAAAAGTGCGTGAGTGGGAGCAGGGCGTGGGTGGAGCAGTACTCAAAGTAATTAGGTGACACAACCTAAATCACTCGCTAGTAAGTAGTAGCCCTAGTTTTTTTATTCAATTCATCAATCTCTTCTGATTCTTTCCCATTCACCACACTGTGTTCTATGTTACGTGTGTGTGTGTGTGTGTGCACACATGTGTGTGTCTGTATGTGAGAGTATATGTGTCTGTGTTCACTTATTTTTAACCTCTCTCTTCCTCGAAACAATATGGGATGGCTTACAATTAAAGACATACATAAATACAGTTAGCAAAATAAATAAAAATCAATTCCTTAAAAAGAGTGGAGAAAATGTGTTAACCTGGAAGCTGATAGAATTACTAGGACTGAACCTTAAATTTGACCTTGAGCCTTCAGACAGTGGGAACAAAAGAGAAGGCCAATGAACAAAGTGCTAAGAAAACTCAGAGGAGGAGAAATCCCTTCCCAAAGATCTGTCAGGGAAGGTCTCAGGGAAGAGGAGGCCTCAGGGCTGGGCCCCGAAAGCATTTCAGCGGGAGAGCGAGGCTGTTTCAGCCTCCCGACTGCTTCCTCTCTGCGGGGTGTTGGCTTCCCCAGAGGATGGAGTAGGAAGGTGGGTGATCTGGGCCCGGAGGAGCGTCAGGGGGCCCGCTAGCCCGTGGGGTCCCTGCCGACCACATCCTTTGCCCTCCCTTTTAGAACAAGTACCAGGGCTTCATATTCGACATTGTGACCAAGCAAGCCTTCGACGTCACCATCATGTTTCTCATCTGCTTGAACATGGTGACTATGATGGTGGAGACAGATGACCAGAGCCCCGAGAAGGTCAACATCCTGGCCAAGATCAACCTGCTCTTCGTAGCCATCTTCACGGGCGAGTGTATCATCAAGATGGCCGCCCTGCGCCACTATTACTTCACCAACAGCTGGAACATCTTCGACTTCGTCGTGGTCATCCTCTCCATCGTGGGTGCGTATGCAAGTCGGCTGGGCAGGGAGGCCCTCCCCGGGTCAGGTCTCTCCTCCAGCCCTGCATCCGTACTTAATGCCGAGGACCCCCAGAGGCGCCTTTGTCCTTTTCTCGCTGCATTCCTCACCTCTCCTCCCTCCAGCACGCACACAGAAACACACCCTCAAGCTCTGGACCCTGCCCCCATGGCACTCTGCCTTGAGGTGACCGACGTATGCCTTTCCACCATGCGAAGCCCCCACCTCGGGTGGAGCTCAGAGGGAAATGCAGGGGCTGAGGCAGCGGCTGCCATGGCCACGGTGATGGGCAGATGCTTAGAACCTGGAAGGAGGGTCCGGAAATGCTCTGGACGGCCCCAGGTGGGAGTGAGAGAGAGAGCATGCCCAGTGGGATGAGGAAGAAAAACTTTAGAGGATGCAGGATGCCAGCAGCAGGAATGGAGCTGTTGAGGGACAGTCCTAGAGGCTTTGAGAAGTACAGCATTTACCTCAGAACACCTGCCAGTCCTGGAGCTTGGCCACACGAGAGAGGTGCATTCAATAGGTCAACTTGGAGCCAGAGTGTCTGAGTCAAATCCCAGCTTCTCACTGACCCAGTGGCAACTTGGATAAGTTACCTCGCCTCTCAGTTGCCTCTTCTGGAAAATGAGGATGATGGTATCAGCTTACTTCCCAGAGTGACTGGAAGGGCTCAGTAGATGACATAAAATGCTCGGCCCAGTGCCTGAAGGATAGTAAACACTGGACACATGTCAGCCAGTGAGATCATTATTATATGAGGTGTCTGGAAAGGTCACTTGGGTCAACATGAAGGAAGTTAATTTCATCCTCTTTTATAACTTTCATCCCTGCTGCCTAAAACTCCCGACCCAGAGTAATGAACAGAGACCAAGAGGTGGGGAAGCCTTGGAAGCCAGCAGAGTTGGGAGGCTGAGATGCAGCAGGCATGTTGCGGGGTGGGTAGTGCTGGGTTCTGGGCCAGAGCTTCTTGTATTTCATGGTGCCCATGGGCTTGTTAAAACTCAGGGGGTCTGGGGGGCTGAGCTATGGTTCTGCATTTCTGATAAGTGCTCAGGAGATCTCAAGGCTGCTGGTCCTCAGAACATACTTTGAGTAGCAAGGAGCTAAAAATCCTGGTCCAAGCTAGGCCCCCAAGATGTTGAGCACGTCCCCTGAGGCCTCAGAATCCCAGATCTAGAAGGTAGGCTTCATAGAACTCTGTGGTGCAGGTATTCTCAGAAGACAAAGGAGCAAAGGTATTTTGCAGAGGATGTAGGGACTGCGAGTCCTCATTTTCCAAATCGAATGCAGAGATGGAGATTCAGAGAGGTGGGGGACAGGGGAGCAGGGGCCTTGCCGTTAGCATGGTCCTCCCGAGGGGCCTCCTCTCCCTGGCTCCTTGCAGTCCAGAGACCCCACCCAGTGAAGCCGGGCTGGAGGGAGGGAGGACACAGACGCCATTGGTGGCCACGGTCTCTGTCGTTTCCCACAGGCACGGTGCTCTCAGACATCATCCAGAAGTACTTCTTCTCCCCCACGCTCTTCCGAGTCATCCGCCTGGCCCGGATCGGCCGCATCCTCAGGCTGATCCGCGGGGCCAAGGGGATCCGCACGCTGCTCTTCGCCCTCATGATGTCCCTGCCCGCCCTCTTCAACATCGGGCTGCTGCTCTTTCTCGTCATGTTCATCTACTCCATCTTCGGCATGGCCAACTTCGCCTACGTCAAGTGGGAGGCCGGCATCGACGACATGTTCAACTTCCAGACCTTCGCCAACAGCATGCTGTGCCTCTTCCAGATCACCACGTCGGCCGGCTGGGATGGTCTCCTCAGCCCCATCCTCAACACGGGGCCCCCCTACTGCGACCCCAACCTGCCCAACAGCAACGGCTCCCGGGGGAACTGCGGGAGCCCCGCTGTGGGCATCCTCTTCTTCACCACCTACATCATCATCTCCTTCCTCATCGTGGTCAACATGTACATCGCCATCATCCTGGAGAACTTCAGTGTGGCCACCGAGGAGAGCACGGAGCCCCTGAGCGAGGACGACTTTGACATGTTCTATGAGATCTGGGAGAAGTTCGACCCCGAGGCCACCCAGTTCATCGAGTACTCGGCGCTGTCCGACTTCGCCGACGCCCTGTCCGAGCCGCTCCGCATCGCCAAGCCCAACCAGATAAGCCTCATCAACATGGACCTGCCCATGGTGAGCGGGGACCGTATCCACTGCATGGACATCCTCTTCGCCTTCACCAAGAGGGTCCTGGGTGAGTCCGGGGAGATGGACGCCCTGAAGATCCAGATGGAGGAGAAGTTCATGGCGGCCAACCCCTCCAAGATCTCCTACGAGCCCATCACCACCACGCTCCGGCGCAAGCACGAGGAGGTGTCGGCCACGGTCATCCAGCGGGCCTTCCGGAGGCACCTGCTGCAGCGCTCCGTGAAGCACGCCTCCTTCCTCTTCCGCCAGCAGACGGGCAGCAGTGGCCTCTCCGAAGCGGATGCCCCCGAGCGCGAGGGCCTCATCGCCTACATGATGAATAAGAACTTCTCCCAGAGCCTTGGCCCGCTCTCCAGCTCCTCCATCTCCTCCACGTCCTTCCCGCCTTCCTATGACAGCGTCACCCGGGCCACCAGTGACAACCTCCAGGTGCGGGTGTCTGACTACAGCCGCAGCGAGGATCTCGCGGACTTCCCGCCATCCCCGGACAGGGACCGAGAGTCCATCGTGTGAGCCTCACCCCAGCTGGCCAGGACACACCGCATGGCAGCCTGTTGCCTGGTGGCAAACCCTAATGCAGCCACAGACCGGCCTCGGCTGGCCTTCCCTTGCTCTGGGCTTTGGGAGTGGGAGATGAGCCTCACTCAGCCCCGTGGGTTTACAAGGCAGAGTTCTGAGGCCCCCACACTGACGGCCAGAAGCAGTCGGCCAAGCTGACCATTCCGGGCGGCCTGTCCCTGGAGGCCCCCCCCGACACACACACCGGGGGCGCGGGCTGGTCAGGCAACACCCTGGGGGCTCTGAAAAGCAACTTCACCCCAGTTCCTGAGGCAAAATACAAAACTGAGACTGTATATTAATGTGAATGGGCTTTCATAAATTTACTATATTTGATATTTTTTTACTTGAGCAAAGAACTACTGTTTTTTTCCATGGACGTCGGCAGCAATGCACACGGCTGCCTCTTCTGGACTCTGAACAGGAGACTCTGGAGCTGCCGGAACTCTGTTCTCAAAGCAACGTGGAATTCAGTGTGGTTCCTACAGGCCTTCGCGGCCCAGGGGCTAGAAAGGGGGTTACCTGGCCACTTGGGCTAAGGTACCAAGAGGGCTGAACCCCTTCCCTCACACACACGTATGCGCACACTCACACACACAGAGGCCAACACTGGCTCTCCGCAGAGGATAGCTGCCCCTGCCCCAGCCTGAGGGAGACAGGCCTTCCCATGGCTAGAGTCATAGGGTCATTGTTGTCGGCAGGGGCCACTCTGGCCTTCCATTGTCCCCAAGGTCCTGTTTCCCCCGTGTTTGTATGCAGGCCACACTGGGGTCAGTTCTGCAAAACTAAAAGCCTTCCAGGAGAGCTGGCCTGCATCCCAGAGCTGGTTCTAGGCACTGAAGTCGCCTCTTCTTCCCAGGAGAGCTTGGCCTTCTGTGAGAGTATTAACGTGGAACTGAAGGGCCTGAGGGACCAGCCCCACTCATGGCCTGGCACCTGGCTCATTCTTGTCTCCAGATGTGGCAGGCCCTGCTTCATAGGCCAGGAAGAGAAGGCCGAGCCCCGTGGGTTTGGGGCTAAAAACTCACCAGCCCTCAGCCCATCTGAAGGAGGCAACCTGTTGTCACCGCCAGCGCTCTCTCTGGACCTTTCTGTCCCTACTATGGAGGCAGGGGGATTCCTGTGTGGTCCCCAGCTCCTCTCCAGACTCAATAGCATGGAGTGGGGAAGGCAGCTTGGGTCCAGTGCAGGGAAGGGGCCTTGGGACGGTCAGGCCTGGTTCCCGTGCCCTGGGAGAGGCATATACCAGGGCCCCCTTGGGAGAGAGGTAGTGTGGCCTTGGACCAACACCTCTGGCTCATCCTAGGGTCCTCGTGGCCTCTGCATCCAGGCTGTCCCATAGGTCTTATGAGAAGGCCTTTTCAGGGAAAATTACTTTTTTCTAGTCCAATGACCCCCTGCCCCCCAGGGCCTCTTCAGCTGCTGACAATCTTATTTAGCATATGCAAATCTTTTAATGTAGAGAACTGTCACCGTGAGAGTGACAGTGTTGGCTGGTGGAGCCTGAGCAGGCAGGAGCTCAGCTGCCCAGTGTCAGCTCTTCAGCAAGGCCACGCTCCACCAGGCGCCAACCTCATAGGCCACCTCTGGCGGCAGCCCGGGAAGCCGGAAACTGGCTGCTCCTAACCTACCTCGCCGCGCTGCTGGAGGGCTGGGCGTTCTGAGCTCGTGGCAGTGCTGATGGCACTGCCAGCGAGTAAAGTATTACCCTTCTTCCTGTCACCCCCAAGTTCCCTTGGTGGCCACCCCAGCTTCCCCACCCCTCCACCTCCCAGCCCTAGTGATCTCTCTTCTCCCCTGTCCCCTTCGAGTCCAGTGTGGGACGTGGTTTTAACAGTCCCAGTGACACTTCTCCGAGTGGAATTCTTATTTTTGTAGATCTCTGTGCTTTGCTCTCAAGACTTGGGGAGGCGTGTGTCCTCCCCACACTCAGTGCCCTGCACGGGCAGGAATGTGGCTCAGGACGCAGCCGGGCTGCCAGCCCAGCTGGCCGGAAGGAGACTGTGGTTTTGTGGATGTGGACAGCCTAGGAGCCTTGAGACAGGTGCCCAGGGCTGGCTGGTGACAGCCGCAAGTGACGTCGGACAGCGTGGCCGAGGGCAGGGACAGGCTAGACCCCACTCCTTAGCATTTAGTGTGGCTTTTTTTTTTTTCCTAGAATTGCACGATGACCAGCAGGAGGGGAGGAGAAGGCAGGAGGAAGGAGGGGGGGACGAGCGTGACGTGCCAGCTGTTGTCTGAGCTAACGGAGCACTTCTCACCAAACTTCGTGTATAAATAAGATGCATATTTTTAAAACAAACCAATAAATGGCTTACATGACCTGGCCTGGGCTTTGTTCTTATGCCAAGACTTGACAAGCGTGGTGACAAAGGCCCGAGGAGCCTGAGAGGCAGCCTCGTCCTGAGCGTACCTGGACCGTGTCGGGTCACAGGGAAAGCGGGATGAGAGCCTGAGCATGACTCAGGACGGACTTCCGGGTGTCTTCCCGGGAAAATGGCCTGGTCATGGGCTGGTCCAGGAAAAGGAGGGTGTGGGCAGAGCAGTGTGCCCCCACGAGAGGACACCCAGGACCTGCCTTCGAGGACTCTCGGTCTGGGGCATGACAGAGAGGGAGGACCATGATTTGGGGTTCATGGGATGCAAAGGACTTGGAAGGGTGGATGCAGCAAGGGGCAGCCGCCGTGGAGAATGGCCAGACAGTGGCACCTGTGTGTCAAGCCAGGCTTGGACCTGTGGTCTCTGACCCTCGCTTCCTCACTCTCCCCTCACCCTCACGCCTCAGTCCACTGCACCCCACTGCTGCTCCACCACCCCTACCAAAAGCACTCTGCCAGCGAGCAGTGGCCTCCTTGTGGCTGGACCCAGCAGAGCCGTCCCTGTCCTCATCTTGCAGACCCCATCCATCCACAGCATTTAACTCAGCAGCCCCTCCTGGAAATCTCTTCCTCAGGCTTCCGTGTCACCGCCCTCTCCAGGTTCCGCCAGGCTCCTGGTTTGCCTCCTTGAGGGACAGACACATTCTCCCACGTCTGACTGGTGATCAAGCTCTTTAGGCTCTGGGCTTCCGCCAAAAAGAGAGTGTGAACACTATCTCCCCGCTGCCATGCTTTAAAGAAAAGTCTCGAATCTTTCTCGGAGCCTAGGCCTCTCCTCTGAGCTCCAGGCCAGCACATCCGGCTGCCGACCTGGGATATCTCCAGCACAGAGCTCATCCGTCCCGTCGGTGAGGTCACCCCCACGGATGCCGTTGTCAACGGCAGGCTTTCCCTCACTCACCCACTTGCCCATCCTTGCCCTGTCGGCGCTACCTTCTCAGCATCGTTAAAACCCACCACGTGGTCCCTCCTTGCTGCTGCTTCCCTAGCTGGGGCCTCTAACCTCAGCTTCCAGAGTATTTTAATCCAAGCTCATTGCCTCCTGGATAAAACCCTTCCATGGCTTCCTGTTGCCTCAGGATCCAGGCAAACCCCTCCCAAGGCCTGGAGCCCTGCCAACCTCTGTAACCACATCTCTCTCTAACCCCTCAAAGGCCTAGGCACTTCCTCCTCTCAGCCTCGTCCACTGGTCCCACCTCCCAGACACTATTCTCCTTTCCACTCAGCCTTCGGGCCTCATCTTAATGTCACCTGCTCTGGAAGCCCTCCCCAACCCCCTTCCCCACCACTTGCCCCCACTCTGTCCTGCCCTTGTCCCAGCACTTAACACTCCTCATTGAAAATACCTGCAAAGCCCATGTATAAACAAACATGACCCCCCTGGCATCATCAAACCCAATCTTTATTTTTGTCTCTCCCTGTCCCGCTCAGTTTTAGTCAGTGCAGATAATCTTCCCTGGCCCTGGATGAAAACCCGGCTGATCCTGCAGCTTTTCAGCTCAGTCTTGGGTAAAAAAACAGCAGCCTGCAGCCACTTTACCGCGTAAATACAGTCTCGGCCGCATCCTGAGGGGGTCTGGTCCCGTGAGCAGTGAGAGCTGGGGTGGCTGGGCAGCGTGTCCTCCTGGGGCCAGGCAGGCAGCTGGAGGGGATTCTCATACGGGTATCTGTGTGCTTTTTGGAGACTTTCTGCTGGGCCCCCTCCCTGCCGTTTCCTTAGCCCAGCAGATGCACTCTTTTCCGGGTGCCCCTGTGACTTCTTCCTTTGCCCATGGGCACCCCAGCGTCTATCCCCAGTCTCTTCCTGCCTAGGGCTTCCTTTGACCCCCCAAGTGGCCCTGTCATGGAGGCACACACTGGCCTTCTCTCACCCTGCCACCTCTGGTCCACAAAAGCACCCAGAGCTTCGCCCCAGCAGCAGCATGCTCTGCAGCCACTACCAGCAGCTGGTGGAGTCCCTCCCTCCAGGCCCCAGGGCCAAGTCAGGCCCCCAGCTCCCGTCCACGTGAGCTTTCTCAGGCCCAGCAAGGCGCTCCGACGCCATACCGCCAACATGTCGATGCTCTCCAGGAAGGCCCTGGAAGCCCCCTCAGCAGGCCTGGTTGGAAGGTGACACCACCCTACCCACAGGCTCCTCCCCAAGGTTAAGGCCACAGGGTCCTGGAATTGACACAGGACAGTTGCCTCCAAAGAAACTCACTCTCAGTTCCCTCAGCCCTTGCTGTCTTGGACCCCTTTTTATACAACGTGGTGTGACTGTGGGTCCCAGCATCTGGCGCCATTTTCCTTATAAACAATCTGCATACAAGAGACTAGTGGTTTGGGATCCTGAACCCTTAGTATCGGTCTCTTGATCAAAACGGGGGAGGGGACAGTCCACTCTAACTTCCTGTGACACTTGTCTAATCATCTTTCCCCAGTAAGACTGGGCTTTTCAAAGGGCGGGCCACATCCCAGTGTGCTGGGCCATGCCCTGCTTTTTAAAAAGGAATATCAGAATTTAAAACAGCTGTGCATCCTACGTGGTAAGGATGAACGCTGCTTTGCGAGGCTGTTGTTTTAGATACGTATAAACCTCGGGTGAGTGCCTGTGTGTACCTGGGGAGCGATGGGACATGTACTTCTTACTAGAAATCCCAGTGAAAAGAGTGAGAGCAACATGAGGACACGGTTCATGTCAGTTTTGCTCACCATTGCAGCTGAGACCTCTCTCAGTAGCTGCCGTGGGGCAGGAACTCCGTAACTATGCATGGAGTGCCTGCGGGATGGGCAGGAAGGAGGCCGTGCCCGCTGTGGGTCTGTGAAGGGGTCAGGCCTTCTCTCTTACAAGCTCCAGGACACGACTGCCACAGTCTGGGCCAGAGTCGTGGTGTCCCCATAGCCAAGGGTTGGAGTCTGGGGGTTTGGGATCCTTATGTGGTATCATCCACGGCTGCCTGAGATGGGCCTTCACCTGGCCTGGGCTGTGGCGGGCTCCTCTGGAGGGGGGCAGGAGCAGAGCCTTGCGTTCCTTGTAATGCCACAGCTGTCACCGGCCGCTCTGGGGTGCGGCAGGGATCCAGGTGGCAGACGGCTCTACGAGGGGTGGACGTCGTCGGCTCCTGTGTCAGCAGGAAGGCATGCAACCCAGGGAGCTCAGTCCTTGACAGGGAGAGAGATGGTCCCGGACAGACGTCAGCTGTCACCCTGGGGCCACAGCATTAGCCGCTCCCCTGCCCTGTGCCAGCAGCTCCCCTGGCCAGCCCTGACAGCCACGAGACTCGAGACTCAGAGTGAGCCCGGGAGGGGCAGGAGGGCAGAGCACTGGCACTCCTACAGGCGGACATGGGGCAGTCAGCAGCAACAGCGCCAAGTACAACCACCACAGGCCACCACGGACGGGCTCAGGAGTCCAGGCCTGGTGTCTGATACCCCTGGCTCCTTCTTGGAGCCATCTGTGCTGTCACAGCATGTCCACCCCTCAAGGGCTCTGAGCCCACCGCACTGTGCAGATGGCCCTTGAATCTCAGAGCTGGGCAAGGCCGGGCCAGCCAGTCCGTTGATACCACACTCTCCAGCCCCAACCCCAGTGCCTGGCACAGATCAGCAGCCGGGGATGTTTGCAGAAGGGATAACCCAGTCAAGTTTACTGCCCACTGAATTCACCTGGATCCTCTCCTCCATATGCATCTTTCTGTCTTCTGTGGTCCCCACCCTTTTTTTGCTCTTAGCCCCACCTTCCATTCTTCTACCTTCTAGAAGGTCAGACACAGGGCCATTTGAGAGTCTCGCCTACATGGAGACATGTGCAGATTCACACACGTGCACACTCAAGGTACAGTAATCGGGGTCCGTGTCGGGGAGGGGGCAGGGCATGACTACAGGGAGGAAACCCCAGCAATGAACCCCAGGCTCCCTGTTCCAATCCCCCACTGGAACAGGGGCCTCAGGACATTCCCAAGGACAGAGGCAGGCCAGAGGGGACTTCATTCAGAAATAACACTCAAAGGCTGGCAGCTGCCAAACTCTGTGTGGGGGGACCCCTGTTGGAGGGACCCTGGGAACCCTTGTGGGGACTCCACTCCCCTGCGGGTGTCCCGAGTCAGCCTGAATGGCAGAGGTGGGGACCAGGCCAGCTTGAGCCCAGCACGTGTAATGACCACCCTGACAAGCACTTCCTCCCATGCCAGCTCATGGGGCTGGCATCCTCGGGCAGCTGCCAGGCACCTGCTGCCGGAGAGAAAAGCCCCATCATCCCAGCCATTGTGGAGAGACGAGCCAGCTCAGATTGCAGAAGGGCGTGCGGGTGGAAGCATATTCCCCCTTCCCGGATGTGGGCTGACGGGCGGGCGGTATGTCCTGTCTCCCGCCCTGCTCCGTGCCCAGCCTCTGTGATCAGAGCCTTGGGGAGCGGGTGCTGGCATTTTAGCTGCAACCAGCCAGGGCGGCTGAGTTGCCTCCAGTGTTTGTCCTTGAGCCATGTCTCCTGAGGGACCATCCGATTCTTCCCTGTCCTCTGTCACTCACTTCCTGTCAGGCTGCACCCCCTCTTTCTGGAAAGCCAAAGATCAGGCTGCTTCTATGTGCAAGGCTATGGGAGGAGCCGTAAGGATGGTGGAGGGTGGGGAGGTTTAACCAAGAAGAGAGGCTGGCTTAACAGAGATAATTGGGCCTCCTGTATCCTGTGTCAATCCATCACATTTATAGTCTTCTCTCCAGACAGGAGACAATGAGGAAATGACAAAAGCCAATAAGGCCAATAAATAAAGGGTAATGGAATAACCAGTATGTACAGCCTGTCCCCTGAGCCCCAGAGCCAGGAGCAGAGCTGAGTCCCTCCCTTTTGGTCTCTGTCTTGACTTTGGCCACAGGACCCTGGGGACAGTTAAAACTGGTCAACAGCCCCCTCAGAGGGGCCTGGCTGGATTTCTAGCTGCTCAAGCCAAAAATCTTGGCGTCATCCCTGCCTCCTCTCTCTCTCACACACCCCACATCTAATCGGGCGGGAATTCCTGTTGGCTCTGCTTTTGAAATATATCTCAAATCCAACCACTTCTCGACACCTCTGCAGCCTCCATGCTGCTGGTCTGGACCACCATCATCTCTTGCCTGGATTCTTGCAAAGGCCTCCTAACTGCTTGTGCCCAAGACTTTTCTCAACACCACAGCCAGTGGAGCTGTTGAAAGGCAAAGCAGATCCTATCACTACTGTGCTCAGAACCCTACAGTGATTTCCATTGCATTTGGAGAACAGCCGGGGGGCCCCATGACCTGCCCCCGCCCCCGTGCCTGGCCACGCCCCTCACTCCACCTCAGCCTCCCCCAGCTCCTCACTGGTCCCTGCCCACGTGAGCATTCCCTGGACTTCAGCACAGGCCATTGCCTTTGCCTGCCACACTCTTCCCTCAGAGACCATCCTATTTTCTGCCCTCTCCAGCCCACTGTTTCTGTACTTAAAGCAGATTCAGTGAGGTATAATTTACACACCATACAATTCACCCTTTTAAATGCACAGTTT
Organism: Macroglossus sobrinus; assembly: GCA_004027375.1. NCBI lineage: Eukaryota > Metazoa > Chordata > Mammalia > Chiroptera > Pteropodidae > Macroglossus > Macroglossus sobrinus. The sequence continues at coordinate 101,465 of PVKZ01003684.1, read as the reverse complement.
GATGAGTTTTGACAAATGTATAAGCAGTTTAGCCACCACCAAAATCAAGATATCAAACATGGCCATCACGCCAAGAAGCTCCCTCATGTTGCTTCACAGGCAGCCCCTTCCCCAACCCCAGGCCCTGGCAACCACTGAGCTGCTTTCTGCTCCTACAGATTTGCTTTTTCTGAGAGTTCACATAAATGAAGGAATACGCATGCGGCCTTTTGTGTCTGAGTGTTGTCACTCAGCATAATACATTTGAGACTCATCCCCGTTGCCTCATGTGTTGGTTTGTTCCTTTTCATTGCTGAGTAGTATTCCATCCCATGGAATTACCCAGTTCATTTTCCATTCGGTGGTTGATGGACATTTGGGTTGTTTACAATTCTTTGCTCTCAGGAACAATGCTGCTATGAACATTCGTGTTCAGGACATTTGTTTCTAAATCTTGAGTAAACACCTAGGAATTGAATTTCAGGGTCATATGATCAGTGTATGTTCACCTCTCTACGAGGATGTCAAATGTTTTCCAAAATTGATAGTTCATTTTTTTATTCTCACTAGTGAGGAAAGTTCCAGTTGCTCCATAGCCATGCCAACATTTAGAATTGTCAGTCTTTTAATTTTTTTCTTTGACTTTAGCCATATGAGTGGGTATATCCCATAGTTTTAATTTGCATTTTCCTAATGACTAAGGATTCTGAGAATCTTTTTATGTGCTTATTGGTCATTCTTATATCTTTAGTGAAACGCCTGCCATTGTTTTTAAGGAGATCCAGACAAACGCTTTTATGTACTTACATCATCATTGGAAGGAACAAGATGCCCTGTGCAGTGTGAACACATTCCATCACTCTGTCGTGGGCTTTCTGCACTGTCTAAAAAAGCTACCTCACTGTACTGGTCTCCTTCTTCTCATCTGTAAAATGGGCATAGCAATACTTACCTGCCAAAGTAGTATGAGGATTGTGTAAGATCAGAAGTAGAGAATTTACAATAATCCCTGGTAAGCACTTGACAAATGTCCAGTAAGATGAAGATGATTAGTATTACTCCTACATGACTTATCCAGGTCAATCTCATTTCATCTGTAAATTACTGGGGACAATCTCTAAGTCCCTTCTACATTCACTGATTTCCTGCATTGCTCTCTGTTTACTGACACACCCTTTATAGGTCCCTTCCTCTACCCAGAAACACGCCTGACAGCCAGCCACCCCTGGGGACACTAGTCACACACACAGCAGGGGAGGCTCCCCAGACTCCTGACCTGCAGAATAACATAAGGCCCAGCTCCTCAGTCTCCATGAGAACCAAAAGGACTGGGGGAGACAGAGAAGACGAAGAAAGAGCTGAAGGGCAGACGACACCAGGCAAGACCAACAGACCCAGGAGGCTGGGAAACTTAGCATGGCCTTGCAGGGACAACACCCCCTGGCCCGCAGTGGCTCGCATGCTCTCCCCACTACCCCCAGGCCACCCCGCTAGCTCAGCTCCACAGCTGGAGTGCTCCAGCCCCTGCTGCAGCCCCATCCTCACCTGACCTGACCTCCAGAGGAGAGCTGGATCCCCACAGGAGCCCCGCCCCTTGGGGAGGAGGACGAGAGTGTTGGGAAACCAGTCGACACAGATCTGGGGCTGGTGCCAGGGTGCCACGGGGAGTGAGGAGGAGGTGATGAGAGAAGGGCAGGCCAGCAGGGCCCAGGCCACTGGCAGGACGGGCCAGGGGCAGCGACTGGAAGAGCTGAGGGACTGGGAGGCTGACAGAGCTGAGGGGGGTTTAGAGGCTGGAGGTCCAGGGCATTCTAGAAGGCCAGAGCAGGGAGGCTAGGGGGCGCTGAGGAGCAAGGGTGCAGGAGGGGTGAGAAAGATCAGAGCAAGGAGCATGGCTAGGTCGGTGGGGATGAAGCTCTGGCCTCCCCACCCTCCCAGTCCTTCACGCCCACTAAGCACGCTCTTCACACTCATTGTCACCTTCTCCATTTTGGGCAGCCCCACCCAGCCTTGCCAGCTACCAGTGCCTGCCGAAACTTCCTTGGCACCCTGGCCACCCATGCCCTCCTCTCCCCAGCGTGAGCCACTACCTTACTGTCACCCTCCCCACCCACCTGCTGCCAGGCCCCAGCCAGAGAGCCCTCCAAATCAATTTCTCTGCTCCTGTGCTCCAGCTAAAGATCACCCAACGCCAAGGACAGACCCACTATGAAGCCATGCGTCTGCCTCCCATCAGCCCTACCTGTCACATGCCCCAGTCACCTTCCTGCAGAGACTATGATGTTCGCAGGAGAAATGAAAGCTGAGCAGTGGGTCCAAAGCTCAGCAAGCAGGGATGACACCAGCTGTACAGCCCAGGAATTGGTGGCAGTAGACCCAGAGCCACAGAGGTCCCCTCCTTACTCACTTACTCCTGCTAAGTATTGTCAGCTTATACAAGGGACCAGCTGGAGAAACTGAGGCATCTGTCCATTCTTCCTTTAGCAAACGCACGTGGAGCATATTATAACGGGGGTTATAATAATGAGCCAAAAACATGACTGCCCTCGTATAACTCGCAGTCAGGTTGGGGAGGCAGATATTGACCTCAAAACCCACAAACAAGGGCTGTTTCTAGTTACAAAACTGTTGCTGGGGAGAACAAAGTGCAACGAGTGAGGACGTCCAGGTGGCAGGATCGGGGAAGACCTCTGCTGAAGACGTAGCATTTCCGCTGACCGGAGACAGGCATTTTGCGGCAGGGGGTAGTGTATATGTGAAGGTCCTGAGGTGGAAGGATGTGGCCCATTCCGTGAGAGATAGATGACCCACATGGGTGGACCCAGAGAGTGACGGGGAGTCCAGCCTGGCAAGGCCCAGGACAGGAGGCCGGACATGCCCCTGAGGCACTGTGGGGCAGCTGGAGAGCTTTGTCGTTGCAGGTGCGTTTTGTTATTTGGAGGGCGGGCATGGCTGCTAACTGGGTCTGCACTTTAGAAAGATCCCACCTCCTGCTCCGTGGGAAAGGTTTGTGGGAGACAAGAATAAATGAGGGGTAAAGTCGGGTGGCCTCTGTCGGAAGGGATGATGGTAGCTTAGACTGGACTGGGATAGAACATTGGGAGCTGTTTAGAATACTGAATTGTGGGTCAGGAGGCTCCTGAGACCTCTGACCAGAGGTGTCCTCAGGTCAGCTCCTGGGCTGGCCCTCCGGCCTCTTATATCAGCCCCAGTAAGTACTTGGCAAGCAGGGTGGGGCTTCTTCAATCTAAGAATTAATTCTAGGTCCTGTCACCCCCCAACTCCTGCCTCCTACACCTACCCTGGGCAGCACAGGCTCCAGCCCCCCGCTGGTGATGGGGAGACACTAGCCTCTCTGGTCGCTGTGAATGCAGCTGTACGAGCTGTCCCCTAGGCAGAGTACTCCAAAGTGGCCTCACTCCACTTTTAATTGTTCCTGTTAAGCAATTGAGAATTTATATGACATAGCCAGTCCCCTGCTTAAGAGTATTTCACCTTGAATTGTTTTAAAAGCAAAATAGGGAGTAGGGTCTGAACAGTACCTCCATGTCACTGCTGAGGACCCCTGGATAACTCCCAGTATCCCACGAAGGCTACAAGAAGACAGCACCATTCCTCAAAGTGAAGGGGAACCCCAGGGGGGTCCCCACTTTGCCTCATATCTAGGTGACAATCCTGTGGATAGAGAGCCACTGTCCCCAGCTGAGAGCACAGCAAAATCTCAGCATGGCGGTCTCTAGAAATCTCAGCAGTGACCTCACTCCATGCTAAAGTCAGCCTCACCCCAGGAAAACACAAGTGGGGGAGGCCCTGTTGTAACCCTCAGTCACCACCCCAGACTCCTGTTTTCCTCAAGAAAATTTCATTTCAGAAGCGCCTGACCCAAGGCCCGCACTGTGGCCACCCAGCTCCACCTCCTCAGATCTCCTACCTTCACATCTCTATTGACATTGTTTCCCTCCCTCCCCGAGGAGGCTCTGGGCTCCTTCTGTCAATCCATACGCTCCCCCGAGCGGCCAGCTTTGCATACAGGGATCTCAGCAAGAAGCTGCATCTAGACTCAAAACAGTTCATGAACTCCACGTGAGGGGCCAAGGCTACCCACTCACTCCCCATTTGCTTAACCAAGGAAGCCATTCAAGTGGCCTTTGCTGGCCTCCAGTCATTTTCTTTTTAAACCATACTTGTTTGTCCCTGCCACCTGGGCTGTCCTGGGCATTTAATCCGCTCTGGCTTGGAGAGCACACCCCGCCCCCCAATGGTGCCCCATCCCCAACCTCAGCACAGGCTTTGCTCTGAGTGCTTTTGATGCAGGAAAAAGAAACATTTCCAGGTGGAAACCTTCCAAATGTGTCTTCCCCAATCACCCTGTCACCAGATTGTTCCGAGCAAAATCTTTCTTGTAAATTATCTTTGCCTTTGGCTGGTCACACACAAAGGTCACATAGTTGTCTGCCTCTGATATCACACACGTAGCTGGCGAAATGGTTTCAGAGGTTCCCACAGCTGGAATCTGCAGAGGAATTCTGACCAAGAAAGAGGAGATGAGGTCAGGACGAAGAGGGAAAGGAAGGAAAGAGAAGGCGGGAAAAGACCCAGAGCTGGAGAAGGAGAAGGGAATCTCTATCTGGGACCCCTTGCTCCTTTTTCCTCTTCCATCACTGTTTCTTTTGTGCTTCCCCGACCATCACATCCAACAGGTAATACAAATGGTCAGCTAGAAGCAATAATACACCCACATCAATGAGCACATTCAGCACCCAAATCTTGGTTTCTAAATACCATTCTCCATTAAAACGCAATAGGACTTCTTGGTGAAATGACCCATTCATTGCCAAAGCAAATACAAGATGAGCCTGGAACGTCTCATGGTGTCAGAAAGTAAGAGAGGCTCAAAGACTCGTGGAGACACATTAAAAGACAGGGGAACCGGTTCGAACGAGCCCATTAGTAAATTAGAAGGAATGATGAAGTAGAAACCCACCAATGGATGCAAACTAGTGGGTAAAACTTTGATGAGGAACATAGTCAGTCTCACAGTATTTCCCCACAGTTACTTCTTAATTACAGAAAGAAAATAGCAGTTCTACAGTGGGGAGACTTGGTGCCCACCTAAACCAGGAGATCAAAGACAACACTCTAACAAACGGGAGCCTGGACCTTGTGTGCCAATTGCTGTGGTACTCGGAGAAGGCTACAGCATCGCCTTTATGGTAAGCGTACCAAAAACGAATCACCTGAAACTCAGAATGAGGACACGGCCAACAGAATCGGAGCGACATCCTTCTGCAGAACTGAGCTGAATTCTTCACAAATGTCAAGTTCAAGAAACACAAAGAAAGGAACTGTTCCAGGTTAAAGGAGGCTGAAGGGACATGACAACTAAATGCAATGTGTGACCCTGGAACGGGAAAAAAAATAGACATAAAGGAGATGTGATTGAGACAACTAATGATACTCAAATACAGACTGTGGACTTGATAACAATATTAAATCAATGTTAAATTTCCTGATTTTGATAATTGTACTGTGGTTTTATAAAAGAATGTCCTTGTCCTTAATAATACACACTGAAGAATTTAGGAACAAAAAGGCATGATGTCTTCAACTTACTCTCAAATGATTCAGAAAAATAATGTGTGTTATGAGTATATAGACTATAATAGTACATATATAATATAGGGTATATTCTACACACATATGTAGAGAGAAAAAGAGAATTATAAAATATAAATAACTGGTGAATCTGCAGAATGAATATATGGGAATTGCTTGCAAACTTTCTCTAAGTTTGGAGTGACATTAAAATAATATTTACAAAAATAATAATGGCCAAAACTTATATGGTACTTACTCTGTATCAGGCACTGTTCAAAATACTTTACATGTATCAACTAATTTGATACTTACAGAAGGTATATAGTACTAGCATCCATGCTATCATCTTCATTTTAGAGATGGGGAAACTGAGACACAGGGCAGTTAAGCAGCTTGCCCGTGTCCACCAGCCTGACGAGATGGCAGAGCCGGGATTTGACTCCAGGTCAGTCTGCCAGACTCCAGAGTCTGTGCTCTTAGCCAGTGTGCTCTGCTGCCTCGTAAGCTGTGCCAAGGCTGACAATGAGACCACAGACAGGGGCACGCACAGAAGGTGCTACTCCCGAGACCACAGACAGGGGCACGCACAGAAGGTGCTACTCCCGAACACACATGGATACACTGTCTGGTGTAGAATGGTTGCAGCCTGAGAATCAAAATGATCTTGAGATCTGAACCTGGAAGAGAAGCTTTGAGAACATAGAAGGATGCTCTGAGTTCAGTACCTTCGGGTTTGGGGGCCTGGACAAAGCCCCTCCCTTCCGAGGCAGTTTCCTGCAGGCTCTGACCCAGTCCGATTTGCCCCCACCCACTTCCCTAGAGCTCCAAGCTCTGTTCTTCTTCCTCCCAGCCTTCTCTGCTCTCTCCACCCTATGCCCAGAAACTTCCCAAATAAGGGGCTTCTGGCCTTGGCCTTCTAGCAGACAGCAGCTGGGGCCTTGAAGGAAAGACAGTGGGCCCAGATGGAGCAAAGCCAGAGTTGAGGCTGGACAACTAAAAGCTGATGGCCACAGGGACTGAAGGAGACGGGGTGATGAGAAGAGACAAGAGGACCAGGCTTGCGGTGTGCCCAGTCGTAAGCACTGGGTGTGCCAGGCCTCAGCACCAGCCACTGCAGGAGCAAGTGTGGCAAGGGGCAGCTATCCCCTCAGCACTTTGCCACAGAGGACTGAGGAAGGTCTGACCCCTACCTTCCCCGAGAAGCTGAGGCCTCATGGGCAGAGACAAAGTTTCAAAGCAGGGGGCTGAGTGTCAGGGGGATGCCTGCTTGGTTGGGCCTGTCCAATCTGGCAGGGGAGGAAGATGCTGACGTCCGAATTCAGAAGTGGAGTGGAGCCCCACCGCCCCCTCCCAGCTGAAGGGCCTGTCACAAGGCGGCCATGGCTCACACCCGCTTATCAGGGCCGGGGTGTGGAGAGGGTGTCGCGGACAGGAGATAGGACTGGGACAGGGCTGTCCACACCAACCTGCCCTGCCTCCCTCATTCACACCTCCTCAGAGGCCCCTCAGCCCACTTATCCCCCACGGCCTCCAGCCTGCCCCAGCACCCCTCCCCAGCGGGCTGCCTTTCCTTAAGGAGTGTTCTGCCATGGACAATTAGGACACCACACAGGGAGGGACCTGGAGTCTGTCCGGCCCAACTTTCACTTTACAGGTCGGGCAACTAGGAGGAAGGATGTGCCACTCACCTAAAACCCTACTGCAAGTGCATGCAGGAGCAGAGCTGGGCTCGGACCCAAGGCCAGAGCATGTAGGGATCTCAGTCTCGGCCTGCAGGCCACTGAGGCAGGGTCCCAGGACCGCAGAGAAGGGGGAGAAAGGGGCGCATTTATCCTCAGGGAGCACCAGTCTGTCCAAATTTCAGACACAGGTAGTGACAAGGCGCAAACATGTCATACTGTCCTGGGTTCTACTTGGATAAGGTCTGAGGTCTCCGCCTGTGACTGAGCAGCAATGGATGGCGAGGAGTAAACGTTCCCTCCAACGTCGTGGGTGAAAGGGGCACAGAGCACCAGTGGGAGCAGGCAGGGGCCCATCCGGGGTGCTGGAAGAAAACCATTTATCATGCCTGGTGGCCGAAAAAGGAGCCACTTGTCCCCAGCTGTGTCAAGGCCTCTGAGGTGCTGGGGAGATTTGGTAAACTCAAGGACCCCATCTGCCGCTGTCCCCACGCCCACAGCCTTTGAGGACATTCTGGTGGAATGGACCAACCCCTGGCATCACCAGAGGCAGAACAGTTCATCTCGGGCCTATGGAGGAACTGGGGCTGGGGGCAAGAGAGAATAAAAATAATTCCAAGATCCTGGTTGGGGGTAGGGGAGAGGGCGGGTTCCACACCTGCACACAGCTGGAAGACCTAATCTTAGCCCTGCTTCCCCCACGGCTACACAGACCACCCCTGCTCGGCACTCTCTGCCTGCCTCCTCCTTGCTCCCCTCTTCCCAGCAGGGCAGGCTGCCTCGGACCAGAGAGCAGACCCTACAAGGCCTGATGAAGGCCCCCAGGGAAAGGGCCCTGGGAACTCAAGCCCTGCAGGAAGCGGTGCCCAGCACCCAAGGTGTTCCCCGAGACACAGGCCCCCGGCTCCACTCTACTCGCTCCAGCCTGCCTGGAGGCCCACAGCCGGGGCCCTGGTGGGAGACCTCCAGACTAATAATAATGTATGTGCCTTCCTGCCTCCTGCAGACGTCTGCCCCACGTCTGTCCTTACTCTGCCCTCAGCTGGTCTTACTGGTGGTCTCTGCAGTGGGACTGACCCACCCGCCCGGCACTAGGCCCCACCCTTCCTGGGTCCTTCACATTGGGACTCAAGCAGAACCAGCTCCGTGTTCCTGACTTGTTGTTAGCTCCAAAATAGTTTTTGAGCATGTACTATTTACAGAACCTTCTGGAGGCCCCAGAAAGTTGTCAAATCTATTATTTGCCTACCTCCAGAAGTTACCAGGACCTTGTAGAGCTAAGAACGGTAAATGCATGAATGACTGAATTACAAAGCAAATTAAAGTAACTGCAAAACCTTGGGGCACGGAGGGTGAGCAAGAGACTGGGAGCCAGAGAACCTTCGTGAGTCATACATTCATCTGTGAAATGGGAGGAACAGCAGCTATTCGAATGGTAGGCTGAATGGGCTCTGATGTGAAAGACTCTGCAAACTGCAAAGCACTGACATGGTCAGAAAGATGGTAGCAACGCATTATACAGTCCTAGGGTCGGGGAGAAACAGAATTGCTTCCACCTGGTCCATAGCTTAACGCCACGCTAACAGCAGGCTCTGCCCTTCAGCCTCAGCACAGGATGAACTTCATCAGCTGCTATAACAAAATATCACAGACCAAGGAGGCTTATAAACAACAGAAATATACTTCTCACAGTTCTGGAGGCTGGGAAGTCCAAGATCAAGGGGCTGGCAGATTCAGTGACTGGTGAGAGCCTGCTTTCTAGTTTGGCCATTTTTCCACAGTGTCCTCACGTGACAGAAGGGGCAAAGGGGCTCTCCAGGGTCGCTTCTATAAGAGCACTAATCCCATTCACGAGGGCTGAGCAAATCACCTCCCAAGGGCATCACCTCTGAATGCCATCATATTGAAGATTAGGTTTTAATATAAATTTTAGGGGTACACAAATATTGTCTACAGTAGTCACTGATAATCGTTGCCAAGTATTCACAGTAACTGGTTACCATTTATTAAGTTTGCCAAACTTCGTATATTATCTTAATCCTCAAACAAACCTGCTGGTCATTTTCAACCTGTCCCCAGAGGAAGACAATTCAGAAAGATGAAGTCAGTTGTCAAAGGCTGCCACACTGGTAAGTGGGAAGATGGGGTGGGGACCCAAGTATGCCTCCCTGCATACTGCAGGTGTCCAAAGGGTTGGCCTAGCCATACTGTGTGCACTCAGAGATGCAGGGGGCCCGTTCCCATCCCCGAGTGACTCAGGCAAATTGTGACAGAGACCTGTCTGCGAATAGTGCAGTCGATTTAGCATTGTTTATCTTTTTAAGGAAAAAGAATTGAGTTCAACAGAAAATATCAGAGCATATTATTATTCCATGAAACTTGTTAGGTGTATGAATTGGGTTGCCATGTAAAATCAATGTTTTACCACAGGGATCTTCCTTGGCTCTGTCTCATTCAGTGTTTTTAACAGACACTTTGAAGGCTTGTTTATCCAATCTGCAATCTCAAAGCCAGGAGGCCTAGCTAACATGTCAGATGGCCGAATCAGATCAAGAACGTGAACTTGCTTGAAGGTGGGCAGAAACTACAAAATGAAATCTTAAATTGGGCATACACGTAATCCCACATTTGTGTTCCAAAAACTACGTTAAGTGCGTGATGGCAAAATAACAGTGGATCATGTGAAAAAGGCTCAAAGCAGTTACTTGGAGCATTTCGCATGAGCCAGTGGTACAGTGAGAAAAGTGGGGTGTCTTTAACACGGGAGGTCAACCCCCACACAGTTCAGCACACTCACCACATCCTGAACGCTTTCCCAGACGTGACTGCCACACCACATGGGCATGTGAAATTGTTACAGTGAAGGGTCAGAAATCCATGAACGCCTGAGCATGAAATGAGATGCCCTGATGTCTTTAGGACCTTCTTATCTCTAAAGGACTATCAGGTGGAAACATGTGCCAGCCTTTCTGTGTAGCCTGGGATGATGGCCATTTAGAGCCCGTCACTGATGGACAGGAGTTACAGGGAAGGTTTCAGCTTAAAGAAATTAGGTACCTGGGGGCCCAAAGGGATAGGACAAAGTTCTCCCTTGATGTACACGAGCTCCAAAGACCGCCTGCTTGCCAGAGAACTCCTGGCTAGGGAAGGTGTGTGCTGGGGGAAAGTATAGGGCAAAGCAGGGTACGGTCTGGGTCCCAATCCTGGTTGGTCATCAGAATCACCAGTGTTGCTTGTTTAAAAATTATAGGTCCCAGCCTTACATCAGATCAACTGAATCAAAATTGTCAAAGGGGGTGGGGTTAGAGAATCTATATATTTTTTAAAGTTCACCGGGGATACTATTCTAAGATTGAGAAACTAGATTTAACAACAAAATATATAAACCTTGACTGATGCCTGGATTTTTTTTAAAGTATAAAGTTATCTTGGGAAGATCCAAGCAAATTTTAAGAGAAACTGATTAGATGGTACTGAATTCTTGATAATTTTCTTAGAATAATAGTATTTTGGAAAATAAGAAAATGTCTTTATTCGGAGGTGATACAGGCCAAGGTATTAAAAAGTGAAGTGCCATGTCTACAACTTTTTATAAACGATGAATTACTTTTTAAATAGGTCAGGAAAAAATAAAGCAAATGAGAAAAAAATGTTGAAGGAGAGGGCATTCATTGTACTCCTTTCAACTTTTCTATAGGCTTGAAATTTTTCAAAATAAAAGCATGGGGAAAAATTAAGCTCCCGAGGCTATTCTGACGTGAGCCAAACGTGAGGCGCAATGGACAAGATAATCCCTGCTGTTCCATCCAGCCCGAGAGCCTGAGAGCCCGAGAGCCTGGATGGAGCCTCTCGTCTGAGGCTGATTCTGTGGCTTACGGAGCTGGAGGCTCTGTGCTGGGTGGTGTCAGCCACGTCTGGAGTCTTTTGGTGTGGCATTAGGCCACAGTGACCTCTAGAGGAACAGTGTGCTCAGGGGCAGGTCAGCCCCTAGGCCATACTGGCATGTTCAGGAACACAAAAGAGAAGCCCACCCACCACACCTCCCCCACCCAAATCACACAGGGCACACATCAGGTGCAGTTCTTCCCGGTTGGCCCTCTGATGACCTAAGGGTCGGTCCCTGGAGGGGGGACTGGACTGGGAAAAGCAGCACTGGATGCCCTGACAATCTCCATGACTACACTCTGGAACGCAGGCCAGACCAAGGCTGTGCATGTGCATGTGCACGGAGGCGGGAGGTGCAGCGGTTCCATGCCTGCTGTGAGGCTTCCCCAACCAGCTCCACCAGAAGGAATTAGAGCAATTAGAGCTAGAGCGAGCATCAAGGAAGGTGGTGTGTGCAGGGAGGGCCCAGAGGTGGGAGGGGCACGTGAGGCAGCGACGAGGGAGTGAGCAGGGAATAGAACAGCAGACCTTGGGTGAAGAGATGGGGCCAGGGATGGGCTGCGGATGGGAAGTTTGGGATTCATGATGTTGTCAGTGACATTTATATACCCACAAGAATGAGGCATGGGAGCACAGGGACATGGCACTACTCAAAGGCATTCCAAGAGTAGGGCCACAGGTTGAAGACAGCTCTGCAGAAAGCCATTCCCTCAAGATCTGGCTCTGCTCTCCTGCCGAGCCCTATTCAAAGTCCTGAAGGAGGAACAAAGGTTTTCAGTTGTTTCAAGGTCAAGGTACAAGGTCAGAAATGCTAGTAGGTTATTTAAGGGGCTGGCACGGCCATTCTGCCTTTGCCAACTTGTGTTCCACCTTGATCACATACAAAACTGGTGAAACAGTCTCAATCCAGAGACCAAAATAAAGATGTCACTGTGACTACACAGTGAATGGAGAGTAAGCCCCCTCAACCACAGAGAATTCCAGAAGCAGAGCCCACACAGTGGCCATTCTTCCACAGAAGCCATCCCTCAGATCAGACTTCCTGGGTGTAAACAGAGAAGGTAGGGTCCCAGGGTCCACCTGAGAATTTGGCAGGACCCAGGGAGGAACAGACTGGATGGTGATTTCCTCAGGTCCCACAATGAGGTGCTTCTTTGATCAAAAGGACACAGATTGTGATGCTGCAGAGAGGCCTAGGGAGTCTACTGCATCCCAGTCCAAATAATCAAGCCCCTGAGGGGAGGCTGAAGTGATCTGAGCCAGAGAAAAATTCTAAGCTTTACCCTATATTTACATTTTAAAGTTTGTTTTGGAGGGGATTTTCATTCCAATATTGAGAAAGTAATTTGAGCTTCACTGCTATATAGCAACAAAACTTTTGCATATAAAAATGATGGGGCAACTGCATTTTTAAAATTACAAAGTTATCTCTATTTTTCAGAATGATCAGGTAGCATTTTTCTTGAGAACTAAAAACATAACATACTATAACTTACTGATTTAAAAATTAGGGTTCTCTACCATATACGTGGAGAAAAAGGCATGCAAATAGCATGGAAAGCAACTCTGAAGCTGCTGGAAACTCTGACAGGCCTGGGGGAAGACGATGGGGCACGCTCACCTCTAGAGATGGGCAGCAGGTACCCAGGACTCCTCCCACAGAGCTACGGCCCCCTCACACTCCATCGCCTCTCCAGAAAGCAGAGAAAGTAACAGATTTTTTGGTCACAGTGACACTGTGCCTCTTTACCTTGAGAAGGACTGGCACAAGCTAATGTGGAACAATGTGGTAAAACGAAATAGTATTAATCAGGCTACTGTGTTCTGACCTCCCAACTTTTTTACCCAAAAAAAAAAAAAAAAAAAAGAACAAGATTAATCATTATTATCTTATCTTTATCTTAAAGCCTTGGCATTTCTGTTAGAGACAAACACAAAAACACCACAAAAACTGTTCTGGTGATAACACTTGAAAAGATAGCAGTGATATGACACACTTAGATAAGTTCCTGTGCCTTATTTTAAGATATTTCACTGCCTAGACTCACCACAGACCATGAAAGGAGTCCATGTAAAGCCAAGTCTATAGATCTGGCTCAGTTTCCCCCAGAGACAACTGTCCATCTGCCCTCTGCCACCCGGACAGACAAGCAGGCACAAAGGTGAGCTAAATCATGAGCTGGTGTATCACTGGGCACAGACCTTCCTTAGGTTTCCCAGTCTTTGGAAAAATAAGCTCACCTGGAAATCAAGAAACACATCAATTTAGCACCATCTGATCACTAAAAGATTTGCATTTTGGACGCAGATAAGGGCACTGATAAACTCCACAAAGCACTGTCCAACTTTCAAATACCTGTAACTGTTTCTTCCCAAAAGAGCTAAGGAGGGCTCAAGTCAGAGGACATTAAAGTCCCTTTGGCTTGAAGACAAGAAACCAGACCCCTCTTACCAAGCAACCCCAAGATCACAGATACCAATGTAGGTACGTATTTTTGAGTCAAAAGAAAGTCTTTGTGGAGGGGAAGATTTGAGTGTGCCTAATGCTTTCCTCTTGCCTCATTCCTCGTGGGTTACTTCTTCAGAAAAGTAAACCCTGGATAAAAATACTTAAGCTCAATTTCTAAGCTTGTTTCCTCATGGGTAAAATGAGGGTGGTGACATTCACCTCGGAGGGTCGCTGTAATACATATAAAGCACTGAGCTTAGTACACAGAATAAGTGAGAAGAAAGTGTAGTTGTTGAGTGCTTCCACATGACAGCATCAGCAGGCCCATGAGAGGAAAAACGAGAAACATATATCTAATACATGTGGACAGGATAATGCATACAAGGTATCTAAAATCCATCTCTAAGACCAACTCAGGTCCTAGGGAAATGTACAATACTGAGTTCCGAGGACCCTGAGCAGATACATCAGACATTGTTCAATTTGGAGACATGAAAATAAAAAGCCTTTACATACAATACATTCAGCAGGGCACACACACAGTGTCACCCTGTGGACACAGTCCTCCCGTTACCTCGACACAAGATCAGCCCTTGACCTGCAGCCGTTCCAGTATCCTTAGTAATTAGTTCCCACTTCAAATAAAACAGAAACCAAAAAATCTTAGCTCTTTCATCTTTGGGTGAGAAATTTAGTCTTAAATTTAGGATTCCATCATTTCTTTAAAGCATAGCCAATGAAATACATTAGCCTAAAGAGGACAAGCCTGCTTCATTTCAGATGATATCACACTTCTGAGATAAACACTAGGATGGCTTTCCATCCAGGATTCCTGACTGATCGTTGGCTTTGAGTTCTGCTAGTTTCTTCTCATAGCGAGTCTTGATATAATCATCAGGTTCAATGCCTGCGTTCTTCAAGTTTTCCATGACCTTTTCCAGTCTGAGTACTGACCGGGCTCCCTCAATCTTTCTCGTGCTCAGGTACAGAGTGAACTCCTGGAAATCCAGAAGCTTACAGGTGTCCACAGAACAGATATTCCTGATATCACTAGTTCTATCCAAATGAGGAAAAAACACCAGTCCTGACAATTTCTCCAGGTCCTGAAGGCTCACTTGGAATTCACTTAATTGGGGCTGAAAACCAATAGCTTCATTGGGCACCACGAAGGCCCCTAGTGCCAGTGGTTCAGTAGATATCGGGCTTCTTCGAGCCAGGATCACCTTATAAAGATGTGAGGGGACTGCCACATTGTCCTCACCAATCACCTAAAAAACAAAACAGCCAGATTAGTGATGCTAACCTATGCTAGCAGTTCCCAATTCTTTCCTGATAAGACCTTAGAAGCACTTCTGAAAATGCACTTATACAATACCCCACTCCATCCCAATGAATTCAAATTCAACTGCCAAAGGTAGTAATAAGCCCAAACAGATTCGCAAAGAAGATGAACATTTAACAGGTAGATTCTGATCACATTCTTTAAAATAATGCCACCCCAAAGATCAAGGGTCATAGTCTCGCCTCTGTTTGTAGGACAAAAGAATGCCACGAGTGAGTCCTGGGTTTTTTAATGGACGAGAAAAGCTGTCATTTTCACTTCGTCTCATAATCAGAACTTCTGGTGCTCTAAGCATTTAAAGGTCAAAACTGCCAGCTTGGGAACTCTCAGCTCTAGAAATAAAAATATGGCCTTAGTTTATCAAATTCACTAGGGAGCTAAACAATAGCCTTTAGAGAGGCAGCCAGACACGCCACATCAGTAGTCCTAGCTCCAGAATCGCCTGGACTGTGGCTTTATTTTTTTTAATTAAATTAAGTAAATGTAAATGCTGTTTGCTCAGTTTTGCACACTCTTGGGCCTGCTATCAGACAAAGACCTTCTGAATGTGCCAACAAATCAAACACTTTGTAAAGGTATCCAGACAATAAAGCAGCCAGAACCAGGATCAGGGTTGAAAACAACTTGGTTGCCTGTGTAGGCTGACTGTAATAATGAAATAACACTGTTATGAAACCTTTTCATATTTCCTTCCAGTTGGCTTAAAAGCTGTATCTGTTTTCTGAAAAACTAAACATCCATTTCCTTAATGGTCTTCAGGAAAATGACACAATCCAACTACGCTATGCCCGTGGTGCTACTGCTCCTCCAGGGCCCTTCCTTGGTAAGGCATGCCTTCCTCATCAACCCTGCTGGCTGCAGGAGGCCTTGTGGGGAGCCCAGATGAGGCAGAGAGCCACTGGTTCTCTTCTGCTTTTCCCAAGCTCCTACCTACATGGCACACAGCCTAAGAACTCCATGCCATCTGCTATCTGGGACACAAGGAGGTCCTAATGCCAAAAACAACTGCCGAGCCACATAGGAGCCCCATCCACAGGAAAGATTTCTATAACTTACCGTCTTTGAAATTAGTGAAAGTGGTTGGGCAGGGTGTGGTTTAGAACAAAGTTTATGAAACTATACAATCTACAGACACAAAATCCTACCCTCCTCCAACAAGTCATTTAGGCAGCTGGGAAAATAAACATACTCTTCAAGCCAAAAAATATATACTATAGGTGAACCCATGGAGGTCTACAATTAGCCAAGAAATCGCCAAGAGATGTTAATTCCACAATACAACTCAAAAGTCCTGTGCCTGGCATTGCTGGAAACACAGAAAAAAATAAGCTTTAAAGTAAATACAGCTGGTACCTGCTCTCAAGAAGCTTCCCATCTAAAAGTCAACACCCACAGCTTTCACTGCAGGTAGAATGTGCTGAGACGCCAACAGAGAGCATGAACAACAGCGATAAGGGGGGTGGGTGCAGGGGAAGTCAAGGACCAGCACTGAGGGCACAGCTGCAGCTCAGCCACAGCTTAGCATGGGGAGTTAGTTTAAATGGGCTTCATGTGTTGCAGGAGCTAGCTGGGGAGCCAACAGTTAAGCAAATCCCTGGTGCCATCTGGTGGACATCCTTCATCACTGCAGCACAGTTCTCAGACCTAAGTACAAGGAGCCCGAAACCATTTTCATTTGATTATTTTCTCTCTTCATGGACTCCTTGTCTACAAACAGACTGCAATTTTAAAAAACAACTAATTGGTTAGTCCATTTGCTGCCAACAGCTCATTTAAATTCCAGCCAAAAGTAAAGAAGTTTGATGTTTTAAGAGTCACAGCTTTACCTCAAGGAAATGTACCATTTCCATTAGGTTTTCAAAAACTCTCACAACAGCTACAGTACTCACAACCTCTAGTACTACTTTTGAGAAACCTCATGGACACAGAAATTCCTACTAAGAACCACAAGGTATGATTCTTCCACCCATAACCTTCTTACAATATTTTAACAAAGGAGGATAAAATACTATCCCTACATATATGGAAACTTCAGCCACTCACTGTATGTTCTGATTCATTCTGCTTTGTTCTTAGGAAGTAAACATCTTTAACTTAACAAAAGGACCAGTCCTATTTGGAAATTCAGAAAGCCTACTATTTCTTCCCTGAATTTAAGACTTTGAAAAAAAAATCCTAAAGTATTTTAGAGCTATCATCTTTATAGACAACTAAATAAATTTTTTTTCTTCCACTTTGGGAAAACTAGAAGACTTTCAGAAAATGTTTCTAGAAACTCCTAGGGTACTGACGCAGAATGGTTTGGTAGGCTCATATTCCAGAGACCTAGCCAAGTCCTGGCTTTGCCACTCAGCTGCTGTAAGTCATGTCTACTGGTATCTTTACTGATTCATGAAATCGGTAATAACAATCCCCAATGCTGCCTATCTCACAGGACAGTTTTGAAGATACAAAGACAAAAAACGCTGCATAGTGGATGCCATTTAAAAGATAGGGATGCAGTTGCATTTGATGGTTCTGCAGAGGAACAAGCGGGGAAAGATGGACGGACTCAAGCAAGATCACACCAGTTAAAGGAAGACAAAAGAGTTTCAGAAGAAAGCAAGTTGATGCCCTACACAAAGGACTCAAGGACTTAACATAAATTCTTTAGTATCAGTTAAGTTAGCTACAATCCTTTTCACGTAAGATTTAGGTATAAAAATACTTTACAAAGGAAATCCTCGCTGCTGTTAAAACACCAAAAGCACCGAACTCTTGTCAAGATTATAACAAAGACTGGAAACCAACTGAGAATGACTAGTATATACAAAATATATGTCAGTCATACGTGACCTGAAGTTAGTTTTTGTACATGCTGGCCTAAGACTCCTTCCTTCCATGCAAGAGACAGAAATGACCATCTGCTGCCTCCCCAAACACAACTCCACACACACAGAGCTGAGCCTTCATGCTGACTCAGTGACTGAGAGAGTGGCAACAAACAATAGCCAGGCCAAGTCTGCCATATTTCACGTCAACTGTGCCTCAAATGAAATACTAAGCAGCATCGTGAGGAAAATATATGTACCTGACAGAATCAGACAAATATACGATATTTGGTTACATTCCCATTACAAAACAAAAAAAAGTTTTCCAAAAATAAAACTGCTGAACACATTAAGGGAGCATCCCCTTAAAAAGTAATCAAATCAAAGAAAGTAACCATGGTAGTGTGATAAGTAAGAATCCAAGCTGAGAGGACAGAGGAGAAGAAAAGTGAGAGTCACAGGTGAGGGAAAGTCAGTGGGCACATGGCCAGCCTGGGTTATCCATGAAGCCCCTGCAGGGGCTCGTACAACAGTGCACACCCTGGGAGACAGCCCCGCACACTGGGGTGCCTGCTCTGGGCAAGGGAGCGGGAGACTGCCAAGTCACATAAAACAAGCACCATCTTCTCAAATTTAGGATGGAGGTAAGGAGATACTTAGCCAGTAAAATAATTCGTATTTCAATTAAATCCAATAGATATGGAAATGAAAAGATCTGCTAAAAATAAAAAAAGGAGATTTCAAAAAAAATTACTCTCTGATCATTTCAAGTGATGCCTCAAGATCCCTAGAGGCATGTTTTCAATCTCCTCTCCCTCTAAGAGTTGGTAGAAGTTTGCAAAGTAATCCTGTAGAAAGAAAACTAACTGTTAAGTGCGTCTAACATTACCACCACCACCGAGTTGTGAAATCTGAAGCTCACTTTCTTGACAGGTCAATTATAATGTTCAGGCCAGAATCTTCAGGTATGTTTCACTTGTCTGGAATCAATCTCTTCTTGAAATGCACACATCAGAGTAAGCACATGGATGACCTCAGCTATAATAAAGGGGGTGATTCTGATTAGAGCTGTCACATGACTCACTTCTCATAAAACCACTGCTACTAATCTTCCCTTAGGCTCACATTCACTCAAGTCCTATGATGCTGTGATCCTTTATTACATATTCTAACGGACATTTCTGCCTCGCTAAAAGGAATCCTCTTGGCCCATTTTCGGTTCTTATTTTTGCATGTTAGCAAATTTCACTTGTAATTGCTCTCCATCCACACCATCTTTTACCCCCTGGAAAGAGGCTTCTATATATGAAGAGCGGAGCAATCCCTTTACTGGAGATTTTTGAGAGCTTCAAAGAACAATGCTTTGAATAACTGGCAATTCTTGGGCAAGTAGAGGGACCCACATTTGCATCTCCCCTCTGACAACTACTAGCTATGTGACTTGAATTTGACCCCTCAAGACCTCAATTTCCTTGCCCTATAAAAGAAGATAAGCATTATTTTTATGTAAAGGCTATTTGTGAGGAGTGAATGAGATAGCATCTATAAAGCTATTTACACACAGTGCGGTATATATGGCTCTCAAAAGATGCCAGTTTATTTGCTTCACCTCTCCAAAGTATACACATGTTATGCTTCGTGGCCTAGATAGAAAACCATATCCATACAGATATACACCAACAGATATGCTAAAAATTTTTAAGTTTAAAATTCCACCTTAAATCAAGTCCAATCTGAAAAATGTCAAATCGAACAAAAGCTGTATTATTATAAAGAAATTTTTAGTGAAAAACATAAACATATAAAATTAGGTGTCAATTTGATATGGTTCCAAGAATGAATGAAGAACTATACGCTTCTCCAGGGACAGAGGTCCCTTTTAACATTCAACTTCACACACACATACATAACACATAAACAGTTATGGGTTTTCTTTATGACCAGGGTCCATAAATCTCGTTCTCAAAAAACCTAAGAGAATTGAAGACGGAGTAAAAACAGCCTTCCTAATAGTGAGCCACTACAGGCAATAGAATCTGCATACTTTGTTCTTCGGGTCTCTCTCCACCCACTATAAAAGGCTAAAAATAAATGTGGTGAACACACATGACAAGCAAACAGCAGACCGAGCACTCAAGAATCAACTTGTCATCCAGATCTGGGTTTCTAAATATCAATCCCCATTAAGAGGAACCAGGGCTTCTCAGAGAAATGGCTGATGTCAGAGCCTGGCCAAGATGAGCCTGAAAAATCACGTAACACCAGGAAGTAGGAAGTGCTAAACCAATGATGAGGATGTGTCAAAAGGGCACAGGAGACTGCTTGAAGGGGCTCCTACTGGCCAAATATGGGAAAATTTGAGCATCAAAATGAATACACAGTAAATAGATTAAAAATCATTGAATAAAATAAGAATCCATGAGTTCACATTGATAATAAGGAAAATCTCTTCCTCAGTAGAATGTGAATAAATGTAGAAGGAATAAAAATTAGAAAATCATCATTTCACATTAACTATAGTAATAACTGATTTAAGAAAGAATCATCAGTGGATTCTAAAACTACCAGGTGAAAATTTGAAGAGAAAAAGAATACTTACGTGATCTCAAAGTATTTCTACATATTACTAGCTAATTTCAAAGGGGAAATGGTAACTAAGCAGTGAAGAAATCTGGGGGCCTGTACCCCCAGGCCACAAATGGGTACCAGTCCGTAGACTGTTAGAAATCGGGCCACACAGCAGGAGGTGAGCGGCGGGCAAGCAAGCAAAGCTTCATCTGTATTTGCAGCCACTCCCCAGCACTAGCATCACCGCCTCAGCTCCACCTCAGATCATCAGGCATTAGAGTCTCACAGGAACACTGGTCCCTGGTGCCAAAAAGGTTGGGGACCACTGTTCTGGAGGACACCATCTTAACCAAGTGGTCAAAGCTAATATCATCAATAACGGACAAAGTGACATTATGTGCATCCTGATGCACTGAGGAGCACAAGATCACCTCTGCAGCATTATGCCAGAAATGACTGAATCTAATCATGAAGAAACAACAGACAGAGCCAGTCTGAAGAACATACTACAAAACAACTGGCCTTGTATTCTTCAAAAACGCCAACTGGCATTTAAGAAAAAAAGGCTATAGAACTATTTCAGATTAAAGGAGACATGACAATGCATAATCCTGGACTGCAGCCTGAATTAGTTCTCACCTAATCATTCTTTCCCTAAAATGCATTCTTCACTTGCCTTCTGAGACACCACTCTCCCTGATTTTAATCCTATCTCAAAGGCTGCTTCTGTCTTCTTTGCTGGATCCTTCTCTTCTTGACCTCTAAACGTCTGAGTTCTCCTGGGTTCAGACCTCAGGTCTGTTCTCTCTTATCTATACTCATTTACACCATCTCATCATAGCTTTAAATACCAGCTGTGTGCTGACCACACCCAAACCTTTCCTGAGATCCAAACTCACAGTCTGACTATTCAGCAACTCCACTGGCACATCAAATAATCTCAAATTTATCAAAACCGAAACACAAACCCTGATTTCTAGCCTCTAAACCTGCTCCTCTCTGGTCTTCTTAACTTCAGACTGAAGACCTAGGTGTTACCCTTGATAACATGTTATCTTCAGTCTTACTTAATACTTAGCCTTGCCTCTTTCCTCTTATTCCACAGCTGACCCATTCAGAAGTTCCATCAGTTCTACTTGTAAGGTACATCTTAAAACAGACCATTTCTACCTCTATCTCTACCAGCACCAGCACCACCACCCTACTTAAGTCATGACTATTTCTCATTTAGACTATTCCATTCGGCTTTTCACTGGTTCCTCCTATTCTTCTGTTCTTCACATACAGCAGCCAGACTGGGCTTTAAAAATGTAAATCAGAGTATGCCACGATCCTGATCAAAACCTTAAAAGAGTGTCTCATCTCAAGGTAATCCAGACTTCTTCCCATTGCTTCCATCCATGATTTACCTCCTCTCCTCAGTGCTCACTTAGCTCTAGTCACACTGGCATTCTCATTGTTCCCTGAACATGCCAAGCTAGAGCTCACCCCTGTGCCTTTGCACCTGCTTGAAAACTCTTCATATAGGTTGCTCCTTCACTTCACTTAGGTTTCTGCTCATCTCACTTCCTCTGAGTGGCCTGTTCTTTCTTTCTTTCCCACCCCACTGTAACTCTTTATGACATTTTATTTTTCTACGTGGAATTTTGTTTGCTGTGTATCTCTTCCATTATAATGTAATCTCTATGTAACATACAGCTAGTTTACTGCTATAATGGAAGCACAAAGAACAGCTCCAGGTACATAATGGAAGCTTAATAAATGTCTGTTGAATAAAAGAAATGAAAAGAAGAGGGAGGGAGGAAACAAGTAGTCCAAATTAGAAAAGAAGTCAGAGTGTCCCAAGAATGTCTTCAAAAAAACATACTTTTTTAAAAAGTAGTATGACAAAGTGAAATGATCTGAATTACAAAGTAAAAGCATGTTATTCCATTGTTTAAAACAGTAAGTATAATATACTGCCACCTTGACTTTCCACTTGTTTTTTGCTTGTAGTAACATTTATCTCTCAAGTGGCAGACTTAAGGATACAAGATTATATCTATCTCTTTACAAGTTCAAACACACTACTTATACACATTCATAATACTATAAATGCTGGTTTTATATTTTCAATAGACCCAAGATTATAAACTCAAAGACCAACAAGGGCTAGATGGAAAATATAAATGGGCGAAATGGACTGGATGAAGACTATGGTGAACTGAAGAATATGTGCTCAAACTAAGGAGCAAGTTGCTGCTCTCAACTAGTAAATGCAGGTGCCTCTGGGAACATATGCCAAGTGTGATCAAGTCACCTGATTTTAAGAAAAGCTAAAATCTGGACTTAAGGGAAATCTTTCAATTATTAAACATTACCAACTAATTCAAAAATAACAAACAGTGTGAACCAAATAAAATATCTCAGTGGGCTTATGTGCCTTAGGAGGTCCTAGTTTACAACCTCTGGTATACACAAATCTCAGACTAAATTATGGTAAACAAACGTAAGTGTAAAGGCTATAAACCTTGATGGTATATATATAAGTAATAGATCAAGATGTAATGTATATTATATAAAAATATAACATAAAGTTTACCAACAGAAGAACTAAAACTAGGATTCTTACTGTTCTCTGAACATGACTGACTGGCAGAGACTGGAGTAGTGTGTGAAGTGAAATAAATAAATTTCATACATTTCATAGAGAAAGCATCAAATTTAACAAATTTGTCAATTTGTTAAAAACTGACAAATCAAAGTTAAGAAATACAGCTTCGCTCCCACTATTTTGCAATATAGAAATAACCACCAGAAGAACAAAACAAGACAGAGAGCCTGGGGCAAGAAGCAGGAGACTTTAACTTTTCATCTTGTATTGTACCATTTGAATTTTATTACAACGTCATGTACTTTTGTTTTAAAGTTTAATGTTTTCATTACTATGCACATATAGTGCCATACCAATAAATTTTTAAAGTTTATATTCAAAGCTCATTAAAAGACTGGCAATTATGCTTTCAATGCCATGAAGGGAAAAAAAGCATCAAGATTAAACTAAGTTTAATATCTAATTTCACAACTTCTACCATAATGTATAATTCATGAAAAACAGGTTCAAAAGCTTAAATTAACAGAAAAGCACCTGATCTCTGAGGTTTTGAGAAAAAGGAGAAAAATAAAAAAAGAACCTTAGATAACACAGGTTTATGAGTACATGCACCAACGAACACACAAATACCCTGATATATATTTCTCATACTCCATATTAGCAAGTCCATGATTTTTAAAGCCGCAGACTCAGAACAGAGATAGAAAGATTGGTGTTTTGGCCATCATTTATAACAACTACAAGTTATGAATCAAAATAAAGGCTCAGTCCTTGCAAAGCGTGCCTAACCAATAGTTAGGTCTGTGACAAGTTAGTCACCACAAAGTCATTCAAAAAATGCCTTTTGATAACAATACAAGCTTCTCCTAAATCCAGAAATGTGTAGACTTCTTTAGCAGACTGTTCAACAGAAGAATTTCCTAACTAGTAGGATTATAATTAGGAAGTCATTCTTTTCTCCATATTTTAAAGATCACAAAAAAAGACACAGTAAATGAGGAGAAATGAAGTGATAAGTGAATATGAGAGATATAAAAATATCAAGAACTCCAATAGATATCAATGATAATAATGTACCATAAACTGAATGTAATTACTAAGCAACTCTTTGCACCTGAGGTCCATAAAGTGGCCTCGCTATTGCAGGGAATGGTGGTGTGATGGGTAATATGACAAGTTGGACCACAGCCCATGGAACACAGTGACATATCACACTGATGTACAGTGTGATACTCCGTACCTAGCACCAGGCGTACTAAGTAGGGTCCAAACTTACTAAGTTAATTCAAAGGTAAGCTTCTGCCTATCCTTTTTACCTTATATTTGTTAATGCCCTTGGTCTGGCTACAAAAATCTGTGTTCCAGCCAGGGCTATAGACTATGCCAGCCTCCCAGTGAATGGGGCCACCAGGAATAGTACAACTTGGACACCTTGGCTTGAGCCACAGACAACAATACTAAAGCATTTCATAAACTATAGGCAAAAGAGCCAAAACCAAGTAGGATATTTTCAAACTGCAAGGGTGTCTTAACGTTAAGACTCTGTTGATGGTGGGAATGTTTAATTGTGCAGCCTTTACGGAAAACGGTATGCCGACTCTTCAAAAAATTTAAAACACAGAACTACCATATGAACCAGATGTTCATATATAAACTTACGTTTCCATATATATTCCTTCCATATGACAGGTACTTGAAGACTTGCCAAATTAAAGATTTGCCAGTGTGAGCATGAATAGGTCCTGGGAAATTAATATAGACATGGAAAACTAATGATATAGGGTCAGAGGCCCAGATTCTGAAAGAAAAGACCTAAGACCAATAGGCTCTAAAATAAAAACAAAGAAACAAGGCTATTACTCAAAGTATACTCTTCAGAGAGCTCATCTTGACTGCCTCACATGGTTCATCACTGTGACACCTTGTGGAGAGTTGACAGGTCTCTTGATATTCTCTTCAAGGCTACTTAAACTTGCTTGAATATCATTCCCTAATAAACTTTTAAGGAGAAGCTACGTAAGTCTTTTTAGTGGTTAGTTTTATATGTTCCAGTGTAATAAGTATTCTGGCATATAGAAGATATTAAAATATACATATATATTTGTTTTATGCTGAATTACAAATTTACAAGAGCAGCACTAAGCAGATTAATCTACTGTTAAGATTTTGCCCAATTTGTTTTATCTGTTTTTCTTTTCTCTAAAACTTTTGAAAATAAGTCAGACACATCGTTCAGCATGTACTTTCTAAGAGCAAAGACATTCGCTTGCATAATCACAGTACAATCATCAAAATCAAAAAACTTAACACTGATAAAACATAATTATCCAATCCACAGATCTCAAATGTTGCCAACTGTCCCAACAAAGTCCTTTTCAGCAACTTCTGTTGTTCTAGCATCCCATCTAAGATCACAATGAATTTTGCTTTCAAGACTCTTTAGTCTCCATTAATCTGGAACAGTTAGTTTCTCAGCCTTTGTCTTATATGACACTAACATTTTTTGAAAAGTACAAGTCAGCCGTTTCACAGAATGTCCCTCAACTGGGGTTTGCCTGATACTTCTGCATGATGAGACTCGATGTTACAGTTCTTTTGGCAGAAATACCGCATAAGTGATATTGTATCCTTCTCAGTGCATCGCTTCAGGAAGTACAGTTTATCAGTAAGTCCCATTACTGCCAATATTAACCTTCATCACTTATTAAAGGGGAGTTTCTCCACTATAAAGTTATCATTTCTTATCTATGGCCATGCCACCCTGAATATGCCACAATCTCATCCAATCTCAGATGCTAAGCAGGGTTGGGCCTGGTTAGTACTTGGAGGGGAGATCCCCTAGGAATACCAGGTACTGTAGGCTTTAAAAAAATAAAAAATAAAGCTATCATTTCTTGCTTTGTTATTATTAAGTAATGTGTGGAGAGATTCTTTTAGATATATATCCTATTCCTATTTTATATGTATGTACGTCCTATTAATATGTCCTATTTCTCATAAAACTTTCACTCACCAGGTTTAGTATCCGCTCATGATTCTTGTCTGAAACACATTGCTATGATGACTGCAGAATGATTTTTCTAATTCTTTCACTCTTATAAATTTATTAGTTGAGTCTATGGCAAGCTTTTCCTTATATGCATGAATCTACTTAACTGATAAAAGTATAGATTCTTATTTAATTCAATAACTCTATAACCCATTTTATTTTGACATCATATAGTTCTAGACACAATAAGATGGAACTCCTTCAAGTTAATTCCTATGTCCTTTTGACATGTCCTCATCATCTGAGTACTTCCTTGACTTCTGGCACAAGATGTTCCATTTTGTACCTCCTCTGCACTAGCCCTGGAATCATCCATTTCTCCAAGTGCTAGGCTCTTTCAGCAGATGGTTTTTTAGAAACCAAGATCCGGTCTCAAGGTGCACTCACTGCTAATAGTATATCACTGCTTCCAGGCCCGTTCAGCAAATGTATAAGTTATACATTTTTGAAATTATATCCAATTTAAGAAAAACAATATACTTTCCACTACAGCATTTAGCCAACACATATTTAGAAATATCCACACACACAAAAAAAAATATTGTTTAATGAAATGCTCTTTATTAACAGTTAATTTTTCCTTTTAAACTTTGTATAAAGTTTAAACTTTGTATAAATTTTTTTTCTACTAGACAGTAAACTAGTCATATACATCTTTCGTTCTAAGAAAACAAAAACAAAACTGACTTTATCACTTAAGGTTTACAAGTCAAACCTAAGAGAACCTATTTTCCAATGTTAAGTAAAGTGGATTTAATCAAAGTTCAAAAATAATTAATATTTGAAAGTAAGAGTATACTGGGAGCTTTAAGCCTTTTTTCTTCTTATATTACAAAAAATACTAAAATTAAATTAATAAGTTGATCAGAGGAGGTAAGTTAATCTACTTAAAATATTCACTCCTTTGCCACTCCTTCACTCATTAGAACCTCTGGAATACTCCGAGGGTGTGAGCACTGTGAATATCTTGGCTACTTTATACCTCACTGCACATCTGATCCAGATAGGCTGATAATAAGCAAATCAATGAGACAGCATATACCTTAAAGTCATTTTTGTTTTCCTAAATCTGTTTCTCAGGTCATTCCATTTTATCACAGACTCCCTTAAGTAATCATTTAATCTAACCAGCATTTATTAAATATCTACTTTACTCCTAGAACTGAACTAGGTGTTCCCTCCAAATACTTCCTCTAACTTTACCAGAAAGTCCCTCAATTCATCTTTTTACTTACTCTCTCACCCCTTCCTCCCCATTCCACTTCATTCCCTACCCTGTGTAGATCTCAGAGTTTATAATTCAGCCACCCTCTTGGCAGAATTCTCAATTTTAGACAACAGATATTTAAAGCTCTCACAGCACTAATTATACTTATGTCTTTACTCACTTTCCTTCAGTCTATAAAGTTCTCAAATATTCTGGATAGTAAAAAGAAAAATCCTTTTACAAAGATCTAAGTGTCTAAAAGAAAACCTTTTCCTCCCATCTATTCAACTCACTGAGTTCCCCACAATCTGATGTCATCTGAACTTTTCCCTCTTCTTCACCCAAAAAGTTAATTCACAGATAGTCTTTCCTGTATTTCTCTATTCATTTTCACTACAACTGCTTGAGTTCAGGCCCTTGTCTGTTCTCATATGGACTGCTGCAATAATGTCCCAATTCACCTCCTTTCCTCTAACCTTTCTTTCAAACACCCTTTTCTTCACTCACCTCTCTACATCGTATCGCCAGAATATTCTTTATGAAACCCAAAACAAATCACAAGTCTCCCACACTTAAAACAAACTTAGATCTTCTCAGCATCTAAAAACTGACATCCAACTCTTCATGGGATACAAAGCCCACTATTATCTGGTCCCTGTTCTACCTATCGTTGCAGAAATCCTCATGCTCCTTGAGTCACCCAGACCTTTTTGTACCATAAGCTCCAGTCTTTATCAACACCACCAAAATTCCAGAATCATGCTGCTGACCACAAATGCCCTGTGCTCATACTGCTCCATCTTCTGGCATTCCCATGCTCCCATTGCCCCGACTCAGTTTACTCTTACTCATCTATCAAGATCTAGCTCAAAAATCTTTTCCTCTGTTTAGTCTTCCCAAACCATACAAATAGGATTGGTCAGTCCTTTTTAACACCATTTCATCTATGTATTTATCTCTATTCCAGCACATTTAATATAATTAACATGTCTGTCACCTTTTCTAAAGTGAGCTTCTTGAAGTCAATGGTTTTAATCCATCATTATATCTTCTATGTCTATCAATCCAACAGGTGTTCAATAAACACTGTTCAATAAATAAAATAAAAAGTAGAAGACAGGATGAAACGATAATCTCATACAAACAGTATATGCCTGAATGTTAAAACATGTCCCTACCTGGTAACTGACCATTTTCTTTCCATCTCTTCCAGTCTGAGGTAAGGTCAAAGGTCCAGATACTATCCAAACATCTTCAAACCTCTCTGTCAGTTCTCGACAGTACATTTCTATTCTGAAAAACAAAGCAAGAAAAATGTATAATACTCTCACAGACTTAAGTGTAAAGAAGCAAACTATATCAAGTCCCTAGGAAACTTGCCAAGACTACTGAACTAGAGAAATTAATGTAAACAAAGGAATATAGCACAAAACATTATAAGCACATAAGCAATGTTTTTCCCAGTTTACAGCATAAAAAAAAAAAACTAAAAAAAATCACACACTAATACAACTATCTACATTTTCCTGTGTATGCATTCCATGTACATTTTAGAACTAAAATTATTTTGTTTTCTCCCTTATTTCTATGCCATAAGCTTTTTACAAGAACTATATATCATTCCAACAAGCTGATATATCTTTTAACTATTCCTATTATGGGTTTATCCTAACATTTCTTATGTAATACAACACTGTATTTATTCCTTAGGATAAATGTCAAGGGCCAGAATTACTTTACTAAGTATTTTAATGACACCCAATTATGCGTAAAACTAATCTTTTTAATGAGATTATCCCAATTTACTCTATAAAGTCCAAAATATGAATTAGCAGTTTTGCAACAATCTTTACAGCACTGGGATTTATCACTTAAAAAAAAGTTTTTGCACATTTACTAGATAAAATGGCAAAAAGTTTTAATAGGCACTTTCTTATACTGCAGTTAAGAGAGTTATGAGATAACAATGTATGTCATCATTCCTCGTTTCCTTATCTAAAAAGTAAACTCAACATTATATCTCAATTACAAGGTAAAGTATTCCTCCCAAAAATATATCCCCTAGGAAATATGTTAAATGCTTCCACAGGTATACAGTCAGCCAGAATATGAAAAGGAAACTATAGGACAAACATCCTAGATCTTTAACAAATAATCTGCAAGGAGAACAAAGGGAATATTACAGATTAAAAGGGACTAAAGAGACAATTATCCAAATCTATGTGTAGACCTTGTTTGAATCTTGATTCAAACCAATCAAATGAACGAAAAAAATTTAAGACAATCAGGGAAATTTGAACAGATTGTAAAATTGGTAATAAGGAACTGCTGTTAAATAGTTGAGGAGCAATAATAGTACTATAGTTATATTGATTTTTCAATTAGTTGACATTCAATATTATTTTACATTAATTTCAGGTGACTGTAGTTGTAT
The DNA here is from genome assembly GCA_004027375.1 of Macroglossus sobrinus. Lineage (NCBI taxonomy): Eukaryota > Metazoa > Chordata > Mammalia > Chiroptera > Pteropodidae > Macroglossus > Macroglossus sobrinus. The sequence goes on along the minus strand of PVKZ01003684.1, from coordinate 71,872 downwards.
TTTAAAAGAATTCTTACTTCTAAAAACATATACTGAAATATTTATGGACAAAATTACTTGACCTGCTTAAAAATAAAAGTAGGGAAAGGAAGGGCATGTAGACAAAATAAATGGGGGCCATGACTGATAATTACGGAAGTCCTTTTCAGTGTGTGGGTGCCTTCCTAATTATTTTAAACCACAAAAAACTGGGGAAGACTGTAGCTTGACCACAACCTCAACTGGTGCTAGTTTTAAATGCTTAATGAGAGTCCCTAACAAACTGCTTAAAAGTGTCAGAAACATGCAGAAGACTCAGTTGATTTTTATGTTTAGGGACTGCCAAAAACTGATTAATGGTTATGTTTAAGTGTACCAAAAATTTTTTTAAAAGCTCAGCAACTCTGAAAATATAAGTAGATAAAAATAAAATGTCCTCTGGATATAGTAAAAAATATCTGTTGTCTTACAATAAGACTTATTTATTGTAATACTTTAAGTAGTTTCTTCCAGAATTTAACTTCTGACCAAGTGGCAAGCATGATCAAAATGGCTGTTTTGCAGTATGTACTGCCAACAGAAAGCTGTACTTCCAAAATACAGCCAAGAAAACTAGTCCAAAGTACTTCATGCAAGTACTACCTTCAGTAGAAACAGCTGACGAGCTTACTAGTACATTCTCCTGTCACATCATTCATCTCCCACAGAATCACATTTTAAAAACTGCCACCCCTCACCTGTTCCAATATCCAGCATTATTATCATAATTCTGAGGCACAATATTAGAAAGGTAAAAGGTTTCAGCCATGGCTTTCTGTGAAAAGAAGGAAAAATCATAACTTGTACCAAAATGTCTTCCCCCTTGAGACAGATGTTACGAAGCAGACAGAGAAAACCAGTTCCTTATTCATACATTAGCTCTAGGCAATCACAGCAACTACCTGTTTAGATAAGCCAGAGCTATTCCAGAACAGAAAGCTCAATAATGATTATTCAAAATAAGGACAATAAAAAAGTAACTAGTTTGGTGTCCTAGCTTTCTTTATAATTTACGAAATGCAAACCTATAGTGTAGACTCTTAAGAACTAAAAGTTTCCAATAAAAAGCTAAAGGGTAAACTCTGATTTGAAGCCTCTGGCAGTTTCTCAAAGGTCAACTTTCAGGAATTTTATTTAAGTAGCACACTACAAACATATTAGTTCAAAAATGGCAGAGAAAAATCCCTTGTTCTGCATTTCTGGCCACTAGTGAGTCCATTCATTTCACACTACTGACCCACAAACACAAAGTTACATCATTTACAGGCATACCTCATTTTACATTTCCTTTACTGTACTTCACATTTACTGCACTTTACATTTTTTTTCACAAGAGCCTCCACCAGCAAGACGACTACTTGCTTTATTGCAGTGGTCTAGAACCAAACCCACAATATCGCCTGTATTTTCTTTCACCGATCTATTCTAACCGTTCATGTCACCAATAATCTTCACTTCAAGCAGCGGCTCCTACCCTGGAATACACACTGGAATAACCTAAGGAACTTTAAAAATACTGATGCCCAGGTTTCAATCCCACAAGTTTGTGATTTAACTGCTCTGGGTTACAAGTCTGAGCATCGGAAATTTTAAAATTTTGCTCAGGTGATTATGGGTATCCAAAGTTGAGAACCACTAACTTAATGACAATAATCAACAACAATTCATACAATAAATGTCAACGTCACAAATGACATTTCTCTCCTTTTTTAGCAGAGAAATTATCCTAAATTAAAGACTAGAGAGACATGACAACTAAATGTAATATGATTCATAATTGGGTACTGGATCCAAAAAAAAGCTGTAAAGGGCTTAATTGGGACAATTTGGCAATTCTGAAATATGCAATTGTATACTAGACATTATTACACAAATACACAAAAATACGTCTGTACACATTTCTTGGTATGATGATACTCTTGTCCTATCTACAAAAATCCTCATTCTTAAATGATACAATCTCCTGAGCAATCTATTTTGGAATGTAATGTTATAATGTCTGCAATGGTTAAAATTATACACATACACACACACATGTAGAATAAATGTATCTAAATGTGTTTGCTGTACTCTTTCCAACTTTTCTACAGGTTTAAAATTTTTCAAAATAAAAAATGAGTAGCTTTAACACCTATTGGCTTTCCAGTTCCCTTTTACATAGTATTAGTTTTCCTCAATCTGTTTAAAAATGTCTCAGCACCTGAGCCAAAAAATAAAATTAAAGTCAGGAAGAAAAATACAAAATAAAAGTATAGAAATTCTCAAGTTTTAAGGTCTGGCTCCTAGGTTTTTAATCTCCAAGTCCCGTGGTACAATGCTGGCCCTCTATTCCCATCTATTCCCAAAAATATGCCTACAGGTGAAAATTTGTTATTTCCTGCTGGAGCCATGTGTCCTCGTGACCACCCACTTCCAATATAGTCCTTGTTGAGGGCACTGAAGGCTGGAGGGATGTTGGGATCAGGCTTGAATTTACAGTGTTTTCTGTCTGCATCACCTGAAGAAAAACACAAACTGGTTAAGTTTCAGTGGACAAATATCCCTCACAATTCTTTAAGCAAGGCAAGCTTGGTGCTGCTGGCTGGTATCTCTTTGAGCAGCTAGTACTTAGTGACTGCATGCATGTCTCAAGTTCCTGGGATAGTTCAGATACTTCATCTGAATTTAGCAAAGACCTGTCTAGGAAAGAATGCTTTTCATACAGTGTAGATACCTCATACCTTTTTGTTTCTAGTCTTTCAAGCTAAAGGGAAAAAAATCCCCTGTATAGTATTTACATGAAAACAATGACCAATCAAATGGCTAAGCTGTTTAAATAGAAAGCTTAGCTACTAAATAAACTCTTACTTTTAGAAAAGACCCCATGTATTCTATTTTGTACAGCTGTATTTGACAAGTTTATATGTACTAAAATAATGGATATATATAGACACAAAACAATTTGTTCTGGGCAGGCACAGCCTAGGCGAGGGGGAAAGTGTCTCTGATATCTTGCTTACTGCCTCTTAAGCCATGACAAAACAAATATTTAGGTTATGAGCTCAATACAGAAATTCATGAAACAAAATATCCAAATATCACATGAGAAAGAAGTCTCAATTTTATTTATATTCTGATACCTGTAGATTAGTTTGCCACAGTGAACATCATCAAATCCCAACACTACATTTTACATTGTCATTAGCACAAATCTTGTTAAATTAAAAAAAATTTTGAGGACAAATGGAATATATTCAGTCTGCTACTCAAAAAAGTGTAAAATGAAAATCAATAAAGTTACTGATTCCAATATTACTTTTTTCAGTCAAGAAAAAATTTAAACTATTAGATCTCAAGGTTCAAAGTACCTATTATCTAGCTTTTTAGAATCACTTCATAAAAAAAAAGTAACTGGCAATACAGAAAAATTATTAGTAAATTTCTCTAAGTGTCATTACCACTGAAACTGCTTCCCTGTTTGCCTGGTGCTCACTGACCCTGAAAATTCATTTGTGAAAATTTCTAAAGGCCTAGGATGAAGACAGCTGCCTAGAGAAAAGATGTAAATTTATTTCTATAAGGTGTCTGGAGGTATCAGCAGTGGAGGACATTAAATTGAGCCCAGGGCTTAAGCCTTCTTGATCTATACAGGCTGCATGGCTTTGAGCAACAAGTATACATGACAATTTGTGGTCTCAACTTCTCCAAAATAAGCTTTTTATTTTCCTTTCTAACCCTTCTCTGCTCAGGACCAAGACCTTTCATGTAGTACCCCCACTATGGTAGGCAAGCAAGTTAGTTTTGGTTCACACTCCCCCAAAAGTGCAGCCCTCTGTGGTTCCAGATTAATATGAGGAGGGTCTCCTATAAGACAGTCTAACTTGGGTGAGCCCTAGGTCTTGCCTTCAGCTCCCCTCACTCTATAAGGCTGCAGAACCAAAGGCAATGTGGCTTTGGTTTGCCAAGACTGCCCTTACCTCTCTAGTTTCTGGCTTTCCCTCAAATATTAGCTTGGCAATTCTCCATTATCATGTTGGCTCCTTGTTTTTTTTTGTTTTTAGCAAGAAGTCTGAATAACTTAGTCTGTCATTACTAAAAACAAGATGCTTTACACCAAAATCAAGTAAATCACAGGTATATTGCTTCTTGTTTTCAAATATCAATTGACTCCATTGTATGTCCTCAAAATTATAGAGCTCACAGGATTTACAATATGACACTCAGTGGTTTTCTTAAATGCCTCTGAAAGTGATTAAGAGCAAGATAAAATCAGTAAAGCCAAAATTCCTTAAAACTTGGGAAAATTTTTGTACATAAAGGAAAGTCATTAGGCTTAAGACTAAATCATATAAGTTTCTCTTAATGTAAATTTACAATTAAGTCTCAATTGCTATGAGATAATTTACACCTACATCAGCTTCCCTCTAGCGGCAAGCACGTTCTAAGCCTCCTGCTATTCTGCTGTTTGGTGAGCATGCTCTAAAGGCATGCACTCATTTAATATCATCATTTTAATATACATTAAAATAACATGCATTCAAAGCAAATGAGTTATAATTTGAGGGCCATTAAAAGTTAAATAAAAATATGGGAATAAAGCAACCATAACAAAAGGTAATATTCTTAATATATAAAAGAATTTCTACAAATTAATTCAAAAAAGAATATCCTAACTGAAAATGGTAAACAGTAATTCACAAAGAATAATTCACAAAATATTAACCTTCACTGGCAACCAATAAATACAAGTAAAATTGACTATTAAGCTGATAAAGCTCAATAATGCCCATTATTGGTGAGGGTCAGGAGAGACAGGACAAATAGTGACGGTAAGAGTATAAACTGGAATAACCTACCCAGAAACCAGGCTGACATTACATACCCAGATCTGGTCATCTTAATTATAGCAATCTACCAAGACATGACGACACGTACACAGACTTACACACCTGTCTCTCCAGCATCATTTCACATCATTTCGCCCTCACATCAGCTACTCAGGCCTTTCAGTTTCCTAAAGGAACAAAACTCTTTACATTGGGGTCTTAAAAGATGCAGCTGTGATTTTCTTTCTGCCTGAAATGCTCTTCTACATATCACATGACCCACCTAACTCTTCTGCCAAGGTAACCACCACACACCTTTCGGGCCACTTTCTCATTGAATCTTCACTAATCAAAATCAGGTTCTCTTCTTATGATCTCTCATACTGTTTTCATTATACAACCCCAACTTGCAATCACTTTTCCTTCCGAAGACCAATTTTAATTACACATTTATGATTATTTATTTGATAGGTCAACTGACCCCCTCCCCATCTCAAAGTGCCATAAAGGTAGAGACTTTCTACTCTGGTCACTGATCTATCCCCTAGGGCTTAGCACACTGTCAACACTTAAAATATTTGTGGAGATAATGAATGATGCTCACTGCAGCAATATTTACAACAGAACTTTCAACTTGAGTGTTAAGATACAGATCCTCGTAGCTCCTGAGACAGCTGAGAAGGGTCTGGGGCTCCCAAGCAGCCAAGCAGTATCAATTTATATAGTGAGCCATACAAACATCACTATTTCCTAAATGCGCTGTAATGTGAAAAAAGTTAAAATTATCAATTCTTCTTGTTCTTTCATCAATACCTTTACTTCTAATCACCTACCAATTATCTTGTTTTTGGATATATGTTCAAGAACCCATCTAGGCACCCGCTTTGACTGATCATAAGACAAGGCATGATTAGTGTAACACCTAGTCTCTGTCCCAGTTAAAGGAAATCCAAATTGTTCCAGGAGAGCCTTTTCTGCGGGACCTAAAAATGAAAAAAATAACAAAAAGTTAGTGACTCTTATTAATAACAAAAAATTGTAAAAGTAGTAAGACAAAGGATTGGCTCAAAAGTCTAATCAACCAGATCTCATTTTTCCACTTAATTATAACACAAAGAAAAGCGACAGTAGATGAAAAAATACTGGTTGTGTCTGTAATCAGTTGTATAGTTATGTCAAGATAAGCTGAGCTATCTCATTAACTTTTATTAAATATGGAATTGATCTTTCACACCAAATTTTCAAAATCTCTCTGTATGAAAGCAACAAAGGAAACAAACAGTCTTGACATCACTAGCTATTGATATGACTGAATGGGAAAGAGCCTATCTACTCATTATTATACGAGTTAATGCGGGGACAAAGACACATCATTCACTGACACTCATCTCTGATCTGTTACTGAAGCAGAGACGTGTGCTGCAGCAAGATAACTGGTATTGTTCTTCTTGGTGGGAAAAAGCGAGCACGCATTAAACAGAGTTGGTTTCAAAATAATCCTCGACTTCTCCAGTCTTCCACCACAGTACATAGTTCTCTTGCTAACTGCCAAGCATCAGAAGGAGCAAGGTAAATCAGCACGTCGGGGAAAATGTGAAAATGAGCATGAGCTCATTTCCTTTGTCAAATTAAGGTACCCCTAGTAACTTAAGGATTTATATACTTTGAAGAAGGACTAGCTAGTATTCTTTATTTGAACGATGATAAAATGAGAACAATTAACTCATCTGCTAAAAGCTATATGCAAATTTATTCATTCATCCGTACTTAGTGAACGCCGCTTGTGTACCAGCTACAGTGCTGTATACCAGGGGGAGAACAAAACATAGTCCGAGCTCTTACGAAGTTAACAATTTAGCGACGGACGCCGACGTTAAAACATATATCTTATGATAAATACTCTTGGGGTAGAAGAGTATGAAAATCCCCGCGGGAAGGAGGTGAAGGAGGCAAGCTAGACGCGACGCCGGGGGGGGGGGTGGCGGGCGAGCCTAGAGGATGGAAAGGCCGAAAACCACAGGCCGGGTGAACGGAGAGAGCCGCGCGTGGAGGATGACGATTCATGCCCGAGGCAGGAGTTCGGCCCCCACAGCGGCTCAGAGAAGGGCGACCCACCTCGCACACTTACCTTCTGGCTCCCTCACCGCCAACGCTGCCTCAGCGCCCTGACTCCGGAAGAACTGCAAGGCCGTGAGCCCGGCTCCTGCGGCGCCCAATACAGCTCCTGCCACGAAGCCTCTCAAAAAATGCCGGGAGCCTCGCATGCGGGATACAAAACTTTTGGCAGCCATCTTACCTGTGCCTTTTTTCCGTAGCGCATGCGCACACCGCGTCCGACGCCTGAAAGCCAATAGCCACCGCGGGACCGAGACGCGCATGCGCAACCTGCGCCTCTCAGGACACCCAGAGACCCGCCGAGCCAGAGCTCGCTTTCCCCGCAGAGGGCTTCGCGCGCCCCCTGGTGACAAACCTGGAGGCCCAAGCGCGTCCACCTCTATCCCTGGTCCACTGGTTCGGGTGATGGGGGTAGACGTTTTGAGGGCTCAGTAGTGTGCATATATAGTCCAGAGAAGAAAATACCTTTTGTCTAGTCCCACTTCATAGGTGAGTAAACCACTCGCGCATGGTTACACTAAGGTCCTCAGAGCCGAGATTTTAACTCAGGTCTGATTCCAAAACCTGTGCTACGTTGAATGTCTTCATACCTGGCTTTGAAGTCACAGGGTGTACAAATAACTTCTAAAACTGGCTCCTAAAATGTTTCTTGACAAGAGAGTCCCCCGTGGTGGCTCAGGACCCTGAATCAGAGTGCAGGGGTTTGGATCCCCACGCAAACACTTTGCACTTTGGGTATGTCGCTTCACCTTTCTAGGTTTGTTTCCCCGTTTTTAAATGAGACTGATAATAATACCTATACCACTAGGGTTTATGACAATTAAAGGTGACTAACCAGGTTAAAGCATTTAGGGAAGAACCTGGAACACGTCACTCTGTACATATTAGCAATTTTTATTTAATCATCTCTATTTTACCGTGATAGAATATGAAATCCAGATTGCTGAATGCCTGCTGACAATGTTTTACACACTCCCACTCACAATTAGTCCTTATTTTGCAGCATAATCCCCAGCATTCCATGTAGACTTACTTCACTAATAAAGGGGGGCCATTTCTACAACCAGCTGAAGAAGTGTACACGTTGTTTTGACAGTTTCATAGCTCCATGCCCCCTTCTCAGAAATGCCTCTCATGAAGTCATTTTGTATAATTCCATGAGCCTCTGACCCTAATAGGTTGAGCTAGATCAACCAGAGCCTCTCCAGGGATTTTGGATCTGGAACTCCCTTTGGGTAGCAAAGCCGTGACATATGAAACTCTGATACTGTCTACAGCCATGTTTCCTTGTACTAAACCATGGTGGAAGAAATGCAGAACATAGGTAAGGCCTAGGCCTGCAATGGTGTGCCCCCAGCTTCTAAGGCTCCTTCAGCCCAGATGCATTCTGCTTTGGCCTGACTGGCCACTTGTCCCAGGATCCTTCCAGTAAATCTCTGCCCCTTCTCCCATCATTTGCAACCAAGCGTCCTGACAAATGCAACCAGGCAACACTGCTATCTGTAGGTTTCAAAGCTATTTCAGCAGCTTCCACCAGAATTTACTAAATATATACATTTACTCTCTCAAATGCCCTCCTAAGCGGTGAGCACTGTGCTAAAGACCAAAGAGAGAAATAGCGGGCAACTCTTCCTCATCCAGATCCTGCATTGGAAACAACAGTGAACCCCACACTTGGCCCCAAGAGGTTGAGTCAGAAGGGCTATTTTTGGGGTAGGGTACCTCCCTCTGGGCCTGTCTGCCCACTTTTAAAATGGAGTAGACCAGTTTTCAAACTGTAATCAGGGGACTCCTAGTGTTCCATAGGACTCAGACGAGGGAAGGCAGGTTGAATGGCCTGTTTCACTTGTTCACTTGGACAAGCCTGCTTTTACAAACCAGCTTCTCTGTGTCTGATTTTAGTAAAAGCATTCCTTTGTTGAAGGCAAAGTCTGAGCAGGTGACCCCTATGGGCCAACCTTCCAGCATTTCCAGCTCCAAGGTCCTCATTCAAAATTAGCCTGCCTTGCTCTCTAACATGCTCATTAGGGGCACTCACTAATAAAAGGCGAACTTATTAAATCTGAAAGAGCAAACTAAACCAAAAACTGGACAACTGCTCCCCAAATCAAGGGGCCCTTCATCAGAAATTGTTCCCTAGAGTTCCAAGCAGGTTGTTTAATCCTCATAATAAAGAGTAAATAAGGCATTAACCTCACCAGCATTCAAAGCTGGTGTTTCTCCACTTAACCAAATATCAGTCACAGGCCAAAAAATTCTTTTGTTACTGCAGAAAGCAGTGAAGTGAGTTCTTTCCTATTTTCTTTGTTAGGTAGTACGCACCACCACTATTTTAGTAGCAGAGAACCATGTTTTCATTTCATAAGTCAGGAACTCTAAAACATGAGACCTGTCTTGCTGACACAGATCTGGGGTTGTGCCCCAGAACTGCATTTTTTAAATGCTCAGCAAGTGACCCTGATAGTGGCCATGTTTGGGGAATAGCAGGGCTTGTATTCTGCAGTAGTCCTGAATAGAACTTATTTTCTAGGCTTCTCTGCTCTACTTAACAAAAATTGCTCAGGGTTGTCTGCAAAGTATAACACGGGGGGTGGGGGGGTGGGGGGGGACGTGTGTCTGTGTGGGAGGGATCTCGGAGATTTGGAAAACACACCCTGCCTGGCCCTAAAGGACCTTAGCCAGGACAGTCTATTTAGGAGAAGCCCAGTCTCTGACTGGGCCCTGGGCTTGTGAAGGCCAGAAATGAAGACCTGTGCTTAGCTCCAGGCCCACTGGACCGTGACCATGAACTTGACCATGAACAACTGTGTGTGGCCAGAGCAGGAACTCGGGGTACTGTGGTCTGCCTTGTAAGTACGACACTATTTTATTGATTCTTAATCCCCATGAGAAGAAACCTCAGTCCCCTGCCATGTGATTCAGAGAGACAACAGAGTTTTTATTATTATTTTATTTTCATATACAAAAAGATAAAACTTGAAATAGTTCTAGATTTTTCCTCCTATTCTGTTGGGGTGTGGCTGCTTCTTCACACAGGGGGAAAAAACTACATTCACATCGGTTTATTTGAGGACCCAGTGCAGAGTTCAAGCAGCAAAACCCCAACTTGGCAGATCTAATTTCAAACTTGACACTCATTTCTAAAATTACCACAGTAAAAAGGAACAAAGATCCACTGCAAATGAATGAACTATGATACAATGTTCTTCCCAAAATGTCTTCATTTTGCAACTGTAATTACATGGATGTCTGCTTTAGGCCATTTTAGATGTGTGCATGTATATAATATATATATGTTGTATTTTATATATATATATATATGTATATAAATCAGCACACTTTTCAAATCCAGACAGGGTAACAGCAACAAGCTTAACTCTGTATACATATATATTTTTTAAAACATGATACTTTAGTATAACTTTTGTTAATTCAGTAGTACAAGCTATTTCTGTTCTACAAAATTTTTATTTTATAACTACAAGGGTGAAAAGTGACCTATTACATTTACATCTCACATATCCTGGTATACAAACAGTACTTATTGAATTTGAGCCAAAAACTAGAAGTCTTTAATTTTAGCACTGGAAGAGCTTCTTCACTTCTACAGCCTTAAATCATATACTAGTCACATTTCCAAAGTTTGCAGTTACTCATCATTTTAAACTGCAAGAAACAGGTGAATCCAAACTTTAATTACAATTTTTATATACAAGTTAGATAACACAGCTCGAAAAGACTTCGCTATCATCCTAAATCCAACACACACATTCTCCACTAAGTTAGACAAGTCTTAGGGTTTTCCTTCTTTTCCTTACAAATAATGTACAAATTTAGAAGTAGGTGGTAAAACTGATATATAAGATGGCAAATGAGAAGTGACATTTTGTTGGTTCAAAAATTAGTCCTGCAAATTTTGTACTCTGCTGTGTTCTTTATGCGTGTTACATGCAGAAGCTCTTTTCACAAGAATTTGACATCAAACTCGATATAAGTTGAATTTACAGTACTGTATAAAGCTATTCAGATTCAAGGACAAATGTGGAAAATACTAACAGGTGAAAAATTCGGCCTTTGACGCTACCATTAAGATATGTCAAATTCATAAGCAGATTCTTTTGTACAGTTGAAAAATGGCATTGTGTGGATTTGTGGCGTGGAACTGAAGCTAGAAGTATGTTTCTAATCTGCGGTAACCCTCACCCTCAATTCTCAAGTACCACTCAGTTTTCTTTGCATTTTTACAGAATTCTAGAAAGAAAAAGAAAGAAAAAAAAAAGGTGGGTGGGGAGGAGCCGCTGGCATTTTAACAATTCCTCCCCTTACAGGAGGTTTTAACACTTTCAAATGAGGTCTCCTAGGAATCTCTGTATGATCACTGGCTCTCAGATGGCACTTGACAATGACTTGGACACTCTCTGAATCAAAACCCAGATGTCGCCTTATCTTTCCTACTCTCATCTCTGTCATTGCTGGTAAAATTTGGATGAGTGTTTCTCTTATGAAGAAATTATTTGGCTAAACATACATGACTCGTGGCAGTGCTCTGAGAAAACCCCACTTGGGCTAAAGCACTTGCAGGGACTAAAGTCAACAGTCCATTGAACAGGGCAGAGACCAAACATTTCGAGAACTGTCGGGACACAATGGGAACACACGAACCTTGGTGTCCCACCTTCGGCAGGACAGCCCAGGTGGGCAGCCCACACTGAAATGGCTGGGTTACCACTTTTAATCTTGGTCTGCCATCTATGCCTTAGAGACAAAAATTCAGATGTGGTGACGGCTGGTTAATTAAACTTTCTGAACTGGTAAAAAAGACTCTTTAAAAAATATATATATATATTTATTTAAAATACATCAAAATGACAAACAGCCATATCCCGCAAGGCCTAATTTCACAGCAACATATGCTACAGACATCTTCCCAAAATGCACTGTGGCGGATGGTGGGTTTTTAAGCCTGCCATTTAAAGGAATGTTCTACATTTCAGCTTTAGCGACTGGAAATGTGTTACAAAGAGATCATCTTTGGAACAAATTTGTGTGCAAGACCAGTCAATTGAATCGCTTTGCCCATTCAGACACGAGAATACTGAAAATGGCAGAATTGAAAGAGGAACATAGGAAGCACCGTTCAGATGACACTCCAGACCCGTCCCACCACAGCGCTGTGAAGGGCTTGCCAGAAGCCCCTTTTTCAGTCCTTGGGAAGAGTTTTACTTCATAACAAATAAGTGCCCACACTTGGCAGGGTTCCTGCCTGTGTATGTTACAAGCCTGCAGTATCGAGAGGACCCAGATGGTGACACTGTTCAACATGAGGTCTGAGGTAACTGGTTCTTAAAACACCTGGAGCACAGAACTGCATCCAGAAAGTACAGCTGGGAAAAAAGGAAAAAGATGGGATTCGGGGCTAGAAAAGACAAGTAGAAAAAAGCTTACAGCAGTTGCTTTTGAGGGGAGGCAGATGACACAAACAAAGGCACAACAGAATTACATTCTGAGAGACAGGCTGGGGAGCAGAGACATGGTCTTTTATGAGGAACAGGGACGGGAACGATGGGTTGGTTCCCGGAGTGCTGTTGGATCTGCTGAAACTAAATCTACTCCAAGTATAAAAGGGGTAATGTGTAAAACTTACTCTAAACCAGGGTAAGAAGCACAGCTGGTTTAAAATGACACATCAGGGATTCCCCTGACACAACTGCCCCAACCAGTACACCCCTAAGCATGGCAGCCTGAAGCCAGTAGGCAGGGTCTGGGGGACAAGCCTCTAGGTAGGTCTCAGAACTGGCAACTGAGGACACAAAGAATTAGCTTCATTATTCACCCTCCCCCACATCCCCATCAAAAAGGTTCACCCAAATAACCATCCACTTTCCACCCCAAATTAAAGAGGCTAGCGTGAAGACCGCTTTCCACACTACGGCAGTGGTGGTGGCCTTGGTGGGAGAGCAGGAAACCCGTGTGGGCCCCACTGGTGCCGAGATCTGGCTTCCCTGACGCTCCTGCTTGACTCGCTGCATTAAAGCGCAGAGCCAATCTACTCCCACCTCCGACTGCCCTGACCAGAGAGGACAAATGCGCCTGGCAGCTCTCCCTTTGATTTGATCACTATGTCCATAGACTACCCTGCCTTCTCTCCCGCTTCCCGAATAATTGCTCAACTGGAAATTCTGTTCTGAAAACTGGGTAATTTGGTCCTAGATAATTCAGTTTGGCGAATTACTCATATCACCAAATCCTCACTTCAACTGTCTGTAGACCGGTTCTTATTCTAGTCTCAACCCACCCCAATCTGCACCCCCATACAATTTCTAGTCCCCAAAACACCCTCAACACACTAACTACTACATTCTGTGGCAAGAGTTTACAAAGTAATGTTTAACCTCGGGATCTTTCCTTCAAATGAAATCAGAGGGGGCGGTGCGAATGTAAAACACCCTGCAGGCTCCTCTTGCCTCCAGCCAGGCCCTCCCCTCCCCGTCTGCAAGGAGCAGAGACAAAGCATCACTGACCTACGCAGCCACAACGGGGTTTTGGCCAAACAAGACCCGTACCTGGACTCCAGTCTGCCAGTGTATGTGTTATCACGAGAATCCATATGAGCACTAAGTACAGATCCACACCACTCACACTCCAGTGTACATTTATCTTGAAAGGTAAAGCTCATTACTCTGGTTACAAAATCATTCTTATTCAAAATCACTAGACTTTATAAAAATAATCTGTGGTATAAAACAATCTCCACACTGTACAGAAGAATCTGTCAGGTGATATAACTAAATATATATGTAGAGCTTTAGATTTTTTTAAAGTAAAATTTCAAGTGTCGTATCTCTATTACATAACCTATTCTTTTATTTACAATGCTAGCTAACAACATTCCAATGCAAATGTGACTGGGACAGCCTCGGATTGAGCCCCTGCCCAACCCACAGCAGAAATAAATTCACAGGACTCAAGGCAGAACTCAACCACTTGCAGAAAACCCATCCTCACCTGCCTGAAAAGCATTAGCAAGTGGGTCCTATCTGTCCATAACTATGAGCTAAAAATGTAAACTCTGAAAATGAATGTGACACTTTTCCACAGATGTCCAGAAGAGCCCACATTTGCATAACCCACTACACAAACACACGTATGTCCATGTTCTTATTTCTTCACAACTGCCCAGGCCCCAGACAACCCAGACACTCCTGGAGACAAAGGGCAGCGCAGGGCCGGCTCCACGCACTGGCACCTAGAGATTCTGCACTTTCACTCGTGAGGAAAAACCACCCGTGTTATCGCTACGAGCTGCCATGGGAACAAATAAAGTATCACTGGTTTGGGGGACTACTGGGTACGTGGACTACCACAACCAAAAGTCCTGCTTCGTTCATACCTGGAAGATACCGTCACGAAAACGTAAAAGCTTCGTAAAATGTAAATAGTGGCAAATCCTTTCAATTCAAAATCTTGTCCAAACCAAATTTACAAGTAGATGCAAAATAAGTATAAAATATTAAAACTATCCCACTAGACAATTTGGACTTTTATTTGATGATAGCTTATGGGTCTCTTGGACCCACTAGTTGTTTTTAAACTAGTCAAATGAATTATTTTGGGGGGTCAGGGGGCAGGTAAAACTTCATTTCTTTTTTCTATAAAACTAAATCATTATCTTAAAAAACTTTTCCAAGCTGTCTGAGGGTTTGGGATACATTCATAGGTGGACTGCTGGTTACAAATCAACTACCAGGAATCATAAAGAACTATGGGTATAACCCTGAATTCATTAAATGTTTACAAATCTAGACTGAGAAGACAAACTTCACCAACGCAATTATTGGGCCTATTTCTTTACCAAAAACATTACAGTTAAGACTTAAACTTGTCATTACTTGGCTAAATATGTTAGCTACTGAGTATTTTATTAGTTCAGCTTTTGTAAACAGCAAAGGAAAACTCATGTCACTCAAATGAGAAAAGGCCGCCGTGCCCTTTCCTTTCTGGCCACTTACCCTGGATGAGGGGGAGAAGAATAAATTCACTGTGCTTCTTGGAAAGGTGTGGTCTAGTGCCCCCGCAGTGTGAACCGTGCCTGGCCGTCTCTCCAAAGATGAGCCATGAAGGACCCAACAGGCTACTGAAACAGCTGGGACTGACGATCAAACTGAGTTAACTTCTGGAAAAAGCTTTCCAATTTAGATACTTTTCTAGTGAGTCAAAGTTCTAAGGAACAATGCCTGGCTGTAGGACTTCTACAAAGCTTTTAGTACCAATCTCTATATTACATACTTATGCTTACTATATTACTGAAAAACATCAAACCCTTGTATTACCAATAGGTACTAGTGATTTTACCCAGCTTTCTAAAAAAGGTAAAATTCCATTTGCAAGAGGGCCAACTAGTCCTCCCCCTTGGATGGGACAACCACCTCCTTGCCCTGATGGCTCAGAGCCTGAAGGCCCCTTGACAGGCTTTCTGATCCACACAGTACACGGTAGACACTCAATACACAGCTGGGCTTGCCACCAAGGAAATACCACACACAGCACAGTGCACGGTGCAGAAAGGCAGGACAGCAGGGAGCAAGAATGTGGCCGACTGGAGAGGAGGTGACAGCAGAACTGCAAGATCACTTGCCTTGTTTTCTAAAGCATAACATGACTGGCCATGACAAGAGGGTCAGCCTGGCCCATAGGGGTAATGGAAGCACACTCTCGATGGCCTAGATTAGAGGCTATTCCTTTGGTTGAGAACATGTGAGGGGGGGTGCTCAAGCCTCCTGATGATATTCAAGATGGGAAAAGGTCCTTGTTCTGTACCCATGCGCCAAGTCGAGACCAGATGAATCCTGAGTGAGAAGCAGCTGGCACGTACAGGGGCGCCCCACCCCAGGCAGAGCTGAGAACTCTGGGCACCTAACGTGCTAACAGGACAAAGGCCATGCCGAACCAAGGCCGATGATGTGCACCACTTTGCACCGTCGGGTCCCCCCTTCTAAGAATGGTCCATCTGCAGCCCTTGGCCTGAGTAACTTACTCTAAGGGCTCCTGGAAGGGACAATGGTCCCAGGAGAAAACCCAGCTCGTGCGAGCCCCAAGATGCTCTAAGCACTATGTCCATGGCCTTCCCTGCCTGTCACCCATCCCATTTGAGTCCCCTGCAGGATGGTGACGCAGTAGCTTCTGTCCCCACTTGATTCCTCCTTCTCTTGCTCATTCCTGGATTTCTCACGCTAGGGATATCTTCCCACATTGATTGTGGATGTATTCAGAAAGAACACATTCTCCCACGAAGCCCATCCCACAGCCAGGAGCCTGCTTGAATGACAGCGCCCTAGAAAGGAGGGAGCGAGGGTCCCTGGCCACTTCTCTCCCCTGACTTGGCTCCCCTCTGAAGGTAGAGGGCAGCCTCCTCCAAGGGCAGGGAAAATGATGCCGGACTCCTTTCCCGCCAGTCTACCATAGAGCTTGGAGAAAGAAAAAAATGGTAGTTATCTGAGCTTCCCAGAAGTGAATGTCACATGAAATCTCTGTGAAGAAGAGCACAGGCAGAGGCCCTATAACCTCATAAACACAAACCACGGCTATATATTGTTCATTCCCCAAAGAATACATGACAGCAAACAAACACCTCATCTGTGGCAAAAGATGCACCCGACTCTCAGTGGCAGGCCCTGGAAAGAGAGCACCCACCTTCCAGCCAGCAGCACCATCAGGCTCGCTGCCTGATGGGTGCATTTTACATGGCATGAGGGGAAAAGGCAGCCTGAAGCCCAGAGAACTGGCACAGACACCCCCCGGGATTCTTCCCTCTACCCAGCCAAACCAAAGAGGTACCATCTCTTGACACCATGTTCTGATGCCAAGGCACCGAAAAGACGCCACAGCAGCAGCTGAGCACAGAGTCAGCAGAGGGAGCTGGCCCAGATGAAAGGCATGCTGGCCGCCGGGAAGGCCTGCCTGTCCGTCCTGCGTCCTGCCATGGCTGAACCCTCCACAGCTTGGCCAAAGCTTGTTCTCGTAAGAATCAAGCTGGCACACAGAAGACAAATCACGCAGAGGAAAGCTAAAACCACACGGACAGGCTGGGGCTTAGTGTTCCATGTGGCAGGATCGGGGGCTCATCATTCCTGTAGTACATTAGCTACGTTTGTTAGTGGTTTATTGGCTTCTTCTGAGGGTGAAAAGTAGCGATGCCGGCACTGCCTGAGGAGAAAGCTAAAGAAATTAGATATGGCACTTTTCAATAAATATTTTAAAGCTTCTTAAAGAAATAAGTGAAAAAGAAAAGCAACTGCTGTAAGGTCTGTTTTGCTGTTAAAAATTATTCCAAGGGAAGAAAAATACCACAGCACAAAATGATTAAAAAAAAAAAAAAAGTAAATGACAACATAGCTTACCAAAAAAGCAAAAACAAAAAACCTGTCCCTGTAACCACCTTGGCCAGCTCACATTTTGACCCAGGAAGCAAAAACTGAGCTGAAAGAGTGAAGGAAACCCACTTCCCACAGCACCCTGTACCCAAACACACAAAGGGACACAGCCACATAGCAGGTCCTCACCGCCACACAGCATGGGGAGCAGAGAGCCCAAGGGTGTGTGCAGCACCCCGAGACCGCAAACTCTAGGGCAGCGGGCGAGAACACGCACTCTGGACCACTGCCCTGGCACAGACTGCCCCCACGTCACAGTGGAGAGCCACAGAGACACTACGGATCCCTTCCACTAGCGTTGCTGCTAATTTCCTTCAGAAATTAAATCTCAAGTAAAAGTACCTCATGCGGGTCTCTAAGGGCCACAGTTTTACCAAGTTAAAGTGGGGTTACCTGTCATTCTGAACATGAACCAATCAAATTGAGGGAAACATCTGAACCTCCAAATAACCCAAGAGGCGGCGCCCCTCTCCGGTTCTCACCCAAGTCAACCTCTCCCCATCGCCCGCCAACTCCCCTGAAGATTAAGAGATCCAGTTCTAAAATAAAATGGTCTACAGAAACCAGAAGGAAAAGCCTTCACGAACTAAAGTGATGCTGGCCGACACGGCCCAGACAGCCAACCTACAGCTGACGACAACCACGTACACGGGGGACTCACCAAACCAAAACGGCAGCACTACCGAGAAGACGCACTCTTTTTTTCTTTTTCTCTATTTCTTTTAAACTTTCTTGTCATAAAAGCCAACTTACATTAAAATATACTTATTACAAGACAACACAACTAATAAAATATATAATAAAACTTACACAAGTAGAAAATTCTGAGGTATTTCTGGTTTGAGGTGGTCTGTGGTCGTGAAGTTTTAATTCATTTATGTTTCAAAATTTAAACCTCGGAAGCCACATAGCAAAGCGTGTGTGTATATGTGGATGTGTGTGTGTGTGTTTTTTAATTTTTCATGTTTCATAAATTAAAAAAAATTCAAATGTCGAAACAGCAGCATTAGAAACATTCACCGACTAGAGCAAGGTTATGGCGTAATAAAGGATTTTTAGAATATGCACCACTTGAAGGGGTCTGGAGAAAGCCATGTTTGTGTTCCACATACAGGGGACAGGAATGTCCCCACACGGGGCAGAGCCAGCATTGCAGGCCTCTCAGAGAGGAAGGCCTCCGTGGGCCCCACACAGGACTCCCTCTTGCCCTGGCTGTGCAGGGTGCCCCCTGTGGGCACCTCCCTGACCTGCTCCAGGCGGAAGCAACGGATTCCGACATTTCCTCCATTAAAGATACGTACAGCATCATGTGTTATGAAGAATGTACTCACTAGACCGTGATTTCTACCCTTACCTCACCTTAAAATAGGGCAGAAAAAAATGTTTTGTCCTATGCCCAAGCCCGTGTTAGTGGAAAAAACTGGTCAGGGCCAGCAGATGGGTCAGAGCCACACCTGCTTTTCGACTTTCTCCAAACCCCGCCCTTGTCCTTAACACTCAGCCTCCACTCGGTCCTTCCCCTCCATTCCCGGTTACCTGAGAAGTAGCCTCATAGCAAAGATGCTGCTCCAAACGTGCCCGAGTCCAGTGTAGCTCCGCTCCAGACCCCATCCCAGCTCCGTCCTCCCCACCAACGCCAGCCCAAACCGTCCTCCTCACCCCAGTTTCCCCTCGGTCAGGACAACACCCGTTAACCCGTGAAAGACACATCTGCTGTTCCTTAAACTCACTGTCTAGAAAGGGAGGAAACACAACAAAAGAGGGGGGGAAGGAGGATGAGGGCAGAGAGGAACTGCTCTTTTGAGGAAGGTGTGTTTTTTATATAACAGTCTTCAAAGGTTCCTCTAGGAAGAGTTTGCAGCATTAAGTTTCCTAAGACAGGAGAGATGGGTTCCTTTGTGTCACAGATTCTGAGATGACAAACAGAGAAAGCGGGAGAAATGAACCCCAAAGGGCAGGAGGTGGCTGAGGCTCTTCAGCATGGCGCTGGTTCTGCATTCACAGCTCAGCACCTCGACGCCTGCTGACGCGCCTGCTATCTGCGATGCAGTGGAGCAGTGTGCTGGTAGAACTGATCCGATCCAAAAATAATATTAATAATAATAATTATAATAATTATAATAATAATAAAAAGTCAAGGTAAAATAGCAGCTGCATTTTATGTGTTTGTTGGTGTTATGGGATTTCCAAAACGAAACACAACTTTTTTTTTTCTTTTCCTCTTCAGATCCACCGAGTCTGGAGATCCACTCGTGTCCTGGGCTTAGATGCTCGACTCTTTCGGGGGCAGGTCCACATTGGTGACAGAGGTCACCAGGGAGACAAGACAGTCCGAGGTAGTGCCGTTGACCGACCTCCGGATCAGAGCCACGCGTTCCTCCACGCAGCCTGCAGACAGGCGGGCCTCTGCGTCGTGGTCCCAGCACTCCTCGATGGTCACACAGAGCTGGGCCAGGCCCTGCAGAGCCATGGGGGAGAGGGAAAGCTCGCCCTTGTTAGTGTTCCTCAGTGAGAGCAAGCTGGGGACAGCAAACCTGATGATGTTCCGAGGATCAGGCAGCGCTCACCGGTCCCCACCCCAGCAGCTGTCAGCAGGAGTCTGGGGGACACTGAAGGAATCTGGATGCCTCCCCTCCTGGCAGTCACCATGCTGGGCCCACTGGCCTCCCTAAGAGAAAGTCCCCTGAACCTCAACATGGCAGGGGGTGTGTGGGAGGCGACCAGGCCACTCAAGGGGCAGACAAAGTAATAGTCAAACACAATCCTATGTAAAGCCCAAATCACATAAGTGCCAAAAGTCTGGCAGTCGCAGTGGGGACCAGAGGAGGGCACTGTCTCACCCTACTCCCCACAGCCCCTGGGGCACCCCACAAAAGTCCAGGGAACATGGTGTGACACCCTATGCTGGAGCTAACTGTGGAGAGCTGGGAAAGGCATTAGGACAGGCAAAATGCTCACACCCCAGAGCTCTCTGCTCAGCACAAGGCCAGACCAAGACCTCTCTGGACCCTGAACTCCTTGTCAAGGAACTGGACCGGCCACCCCAGCATCTCTGCCTCGGGAGACTGAGAAAGTCTGAGTCAAAAAGCACAGATTCTGGCCCAGCCTCCATCTCACCATGCCTCAGTCTTCTCCACTTGTAGCCCTGAGGTCCAGGGAGCGGCGTGGCAGCTGAACTTGGCCTCAACAGCTTGACTCCTGATGATACGTATGGTAGAGTGCTAGCCCCCAGTGGCCCCAAGGCTGTCATCTTTCTGAATTAACCCTAGGGTGGATGGGGGAGGGGCTCAAGGACCTTAAGGCAAATAATCTTCTAAAATAGGAAATAGTTCACATAATTGAGGTCTTTTGTACAGTATCCCCAGGTTGGAGGAGCCCAAATGCCACGCGGCTCAGCCCATACCCAGAAAATAATGAAGGCAGAGAACAGAGATTATTTAGTCAGAGCTAATGCATATTAATAAGCATTTACATGATAAGCGCCCTGCCAAGTGATTTATAATAACTCATTAAATCTATTACTACTCTGAGGAGACAGAGACTCAGAAAAATAAAGCAATTCGCCCAAAGTCACCCTGCTACTGATGGGCAGATCCAGGATTCAAACCCAGATGTACCAAGCTCAGGGCTCCATTGTACCTGTGACCCACACAGGGCAACCTGGGCCCTAATGGAGCTGACTGTCAGGCCCCATCACTCTCTGGGGCCAAGTCGCCTTCCAGCCGAGCACTGAACCTCCCCAACGTTCCCCTAGTGGGAAGGGGGAAATGCACTAAGGGGCCTCTGACCTGGCAAAGGAGGAGGGAACGGGACTGTCCCACTGCTGAGGTGTCTTCTCTCCACCCCACATCCCCCCATCTCAGGTTCCCACCGCACGTGGAGGAGCTCCCCTCTCTGCTCCCAGCCATCTGCCACCCAGGCCCCTCACCGGGTGCTTCAGCCAGTGATCCTTAATGGTGGGCCGCATCTTCTTGTGCACGACCACCTCCTGCAGCTCCTCCAGCGAGGGGTGCTGGCCGATCTCTTCCTCAAATGGCAGCATGTACTCGTCTACCGGTCCTGGGGGTGACAGAGCCAGGCAAGGTCACTCCCACGTCTCACTGCTCCCTACCCATCCCTGGGGTGCTCGGGGCCCTGGCCTGCTCACCATCCGCAGCCTTGCAGCGGGAGACGAGCTCCCAGAGCACCAGCCCCATGGCATACATGTCAATGCGCAGGAAGGCATCCCTCTGGAAGTTGATGGCCCCCTCGAGTACCTCAGGGGCCATGTACCGCCGTGTGCCCACCTACAAAAGAAGGGGAGGGTCTAGTCACCAACCATGCACAAATGCTCTCACAGTCGGACAGGGAGCTACATCCTATGTGCGCCAGATGGGCCCGGGTGGCGCAATTCAGAGCAGGACACCAACAACAATGGTAAGCCTTGATTCGCCATACTCATGGGATGCTCACGAGAGGTAACAGTGTAAACTGAACCTCAGTGATAATTTAAAAATATCACACGCTTGAGACAGCGGTAATCTAACGTGGAACTGCTGCCTCTCTACTGCATCAACACCACAAGGGCTACGCAGATATTTTCTTGAGATTAAGACCAAAAACAAAAGAATACTTAAAACTATTATTGTGTTAGGATGATTTGCCCAATGTTAATTTTTAGTTATTTCTTCTAGGTGTTTGGGTTTTGGATTCTTATACTTTTATTTTATTTCGCTTACTAATTATAACTGAAAAGAAAAAGAGCAAGAAGAACTATGGGAACTAGTGGACGAAACCCTAATCGAAATCCACATTTCTCTGCTGAATAGCCTAGGACGCTCCACTGCCCTGCAGGCCTCGCCTCCCACACTGGTGAACAAAAGCACTGTCCTCGGAGTCCTCAGACAGCTCTGTACTCACACAGTGACCTTCGCCCCTGTACCTCGCCAGCTGAGCATCAGAAGGGCCCTGCCCACCCCTGTGCCAGACCCTTCATTCCCCCTGGGGCCTGTTACCTGTCCGTGGGTGTCCCCTGGAGGTTTCCCTGGCTCAAACCGAACAGCCAGGCCAAAGTCAGCCAGCACGGCTGTGAGGTCGCTTTTCAGCAATACATTCTTGCTTTTAAAGTCCCTGTGGAGACAAGTGGATCGAGATGAAGATGAACATCACGGTCCAACCTACGCCCTACAGCTCGCAGATGCCCCCCAGCAGGCCATCCCACCCTATCTGGGGAGCAGGGCCTGCACCAAGTGGAGTTCCACAAAGCTGCGAATGCAGGCAGCTCTAGGATGTCCCCTCCAACGCCAGTGTGAGACTCCCTCCTTGCACTTCTTCCAGAGCTGTCAAAGACACATCTACCTCAACTGGCTAGGCAGACTCCATTCCAGTCCCCACAGTATCAAAGGCCAGCCTTTGCATCCTCCGAGGGGTTGAGGGCAGGTATGCTGCCCTGGGATGTGATCTATAATATGTGGGATGTGAGTGAGCACAGAAGTTTAAATAAACCTGCCTGGATTTCTGTGCAGGACCCTGAGGGGCTCAAACCCACTGCAAAGGAGAGGCAGAGCCGGGCGCTGGCATGTGCACTCAGCTCCACCTCCTCCCAGCAGAACTACTTCTGCTCTCCAATTCCCCCCCCTCCCCCCCCCCCCCGCCACCGGCTTGTCTCAGCCTTGCTGTGAGGATTAAACGAAGGGAACAGTAGGTACCCATGCTCAGGGCCATCCCGGCACACCTGCCACGTGTTAGTCTAAACCCTAGAATTCCAGGCTCGATGCCCTCCCTCGTGGCCACAGAACCACAGTAAACCAGGGAGGGCTACATTATTCTGCACTGCTGTTCCTCCCTCTGTGAGACGGCGCTGAGAAAAGCAGCCCCATCCCAGGGGCGGTGCTGAGGGTTAAACGAGCTGCCATTCTAAGCAAGCACTTAGATGAGGAGTTAGCACGGTGGCTCTCACGGTTAGTTCAAGGACCCCAGAGGGTCCCTGAGACCGTTCCAGGGGATCTGCAAGTTCAACATTGTTTTCATAATCACTATTTGCCTTTCTTAAGCTTATTCTCTCAAGAGTATAGAGAAGTTTTTGAGAAGCTACAGGCATATGATGTCAACACTGACAGTTAATGAAATATGTGTGCAGTAACACAGCAAATAGCCACAGATATAACCCATCTATACAAAAGTCCTTTTTTAAGAGTAGAAACAGATCCGAACCAAAGTTTGAGAACTGCTAAGTGAACTTTAAGTAATGGAGTCCGCACTTCCCTCATGTGGCCACTGGAGGGCACCAGAAAACCAGCCTGGAGGCCAGGCCATGCAGAGAACAGGTGGAAGGGAGAGGAAGGGCAGCAGCAGGCAGGTGGGCCCAAGTCTACGTGTAGTCACTTCTGACACACCAGAGCAGCTATGTGTGTGTATGAAATCGAGACACCCACTCTCTCCTCCAGACCCTGTTCCTGCTCTCCAACCTCTGCAGCTCCAGGCCAAGCACAGGGAGGGCAATGGCTAACCCAGGTACCTGTGCGCGATAGACGGCTTGTGGCCCTCACCACGGCACCAGGGCACGTCCTCGTGAAGGTAGGAGAGACCTCTTGACATCGTCTCTGCCACGTGACACAGCTCGTTCCACGTGATGATGTTCCCCTTGAGGTAATCCGTGAGGGAGCCCTAGAGGAGACAGCACAGGACTTGGGCACAGGCTCCGGGGACAGGATAGGACCAGCCCAGCCCTGGGATGGCTGGGCTCCTTTCCTGGGAGTCTGGGATTGATATGGAAGGTACACGAGGCCAGGAGGGGTTGGAGGTGTGGCCAGGGGACAGTCAGAGATACTCAAGTCCACACCTGTGGCTGAGTCGCCTTCCTATAGAAGGCCACCATGGGGACCGTGGCTGTGGTCACCTCATCTAGGAGTCCACCTCCATGGGGTGCGGCTCACCTTGTCGTGGAAGGCCGTGATGAGCCACAGCTCCACCTCGAGGTTGGAGCCTCGCTTCTCGGCAGCAATGAACTGCAGCAGGTTCTCGTGCTTCATGCCGGGCGTGCTGAAGATCTCCCGTTCGCTCTGCCACGACTGCTTGTCCTGAGGCAGGGACACGGCTGAACGTCACCGCACCACACACCCTGCAGCAGAACCGCTACCCTCACCCCTCTCTCCACCCTCACCCTCGGCCTGAGCATCTGTACGGGAGGCGGGCAGGAGACCTGAGCTGGGCCAGGCCCTGGAGCACAGGGCAACAGTGACCTCTGAGGTCACTTAAGGCCAGCACCTGGTTTACAAATGGGCCCACTGAGGTTCTGGAGAATGGAGCGAGTGGCCCAGTATCACCTAACAAAACAGAGACAGAGCTGGACCTGACTTTGCTAAGGGTCCTGGACAACTACTCAGGGCAGCCTGGTGTCCAGGGGCTCTAAGCAGAACCTGATGTCAAAAGTAAAACCCTGAAAACCAGAGCAGGTCAAGATGTTGCAAATCAAGGTTTGCAGAGCCCTAACCTAGCCTTATGATAAATTTCACCACCCCCAAGAGGGCCTACTTCTCTCTCATCCCCTCTATATGGGCCTGGACTTCCCTGGACCTGAGTGCTCAGGCCACAGTAGGGGTGGACAAACCGGAGACCCTCAACACGCACCTGGAGTGGGAAGATCTTGACAGCCACGAAGTCATTCATGAGCTGGGCCTTCCAGACACAACCAAAGCGCCCCCGGGCCTTGATCTCCAGCAGCTGCAGTGGCTTCAGGCCCACCAGCGGGGATGGGGGTGGAGGTCCAGGGTCCTGGGGGAGATCAGAGCCTAACAGGGCCTGTCCTGGCCTCACCACCTCTACCCCTGCCCTGCCTTGAGCCAGCCGCCTCACCTCATGGATGTCCACGTGGCCGTAGGGGGCTTTTCGATGCCGGTACATCCAGAAGGCCAGCAGGACGAGGAGGGAGAGGCCCCCAATGGGCAGCAGCGAGTAGGCCAGCACCGTGAGCAGGGTGGGGGCTGTCGGGGGTGGCTCGTACGTGACTGGGGGACACACGGAGCCCTGTGTCACACAGCCCGCCCACTCCCACACTTCCAGGGCCAGAGAGCCCAGCAGCCATTCTCCACCCTACTCAGGAGCCGAGCTCTAGGGCCAAGGAGAAGCCCAGGCCTGCTCCTCCCATGGCCTCACCTTCTGGGCCCCCGGCCTCAGGCAGATGGGTGAAACGCTCATTGCAGAAGTTGCCTTCGCAGCAGCAGAAGTACACCTGGGGGTTCTCCTCGGTGGCCACACACTCCTGCCTGGAGGCACACGGGTTCCCACACGCACCCTCAGCTGAGGGATGCACGACTCCCCAGGGCCCATGCCGCCAAACCCCTCCCTCCAGGAAACCTGGGGACTACCAGGGGTGCAGCGCACACCCACCTCCGAAGCTAGGGAACCAGGAGGACGGGTGGCCAGGAGGGGAGGGTGCGCCCAGCGGTACCTGTCGTAGCAGTTGAAGTCGTCCAGCCAGCAGCCCTTCTTGACCAGCTCGATGGTGCCGGAGCTGTTGCGCCAGGAGGCGTAGCAGTGCAGCCGCTTGTCCTGCTCGCCCTCACAGCGCTCCAGGCCGCTCTGGTTGGTGCGCTCCAGCTCCCAGTTGGCGTTGTAGTAGATGCACTCCCGCGTCTCAGCCTCCCCACGCCCGGAACCTGCGTCCCCCCGGGAGGTGAGAGGCCTGTTGAGCACTCCACTCACCTCTGCTCCCTGTCCTGGACCCCGGCCAGAGGGAGGCTGCGTGGTGGGTGCCAGGCCCCAAGCTACCCACCGGTTCGACACCTCTTAGCTTACGGCGTGCCCGCCAGCACCAGCCCCCATCGCCTTTCCCACTGCATTGCCCCAGGCCGCCAAGAGCAGGGAAGCAGCAACGCTACCACCACAGAGGGTGGAGAAACAGCCAGCCAGGCTGATGGCTCCTGCAACACCTGAGGCCCCCAGGTCAGGGCTGCTTCCCTGCAGCAGCAATCAACGGGGGGGGGGGGGGGGGGGGGGGGCGGTCCCTCGAAACCCCAGCGCACGCCAGAATCACCGTGTAGGGGTCAGGGGTCCGGCCCAGACCCATCCATGTAGAACAGCGGGCAGAACCACATTTCTGATCACCCTGTCTCAGCTGACTGATACAGACTGCTGTTGTCTGTGCCTCCACCCACCCTTGCCACAGTCCCCCAGAGAGACACTGCTGCCCAGACTGGACAAGAAGCAAGAACTCGCCAATATCCTCTCTACCCGGCAACCACTCCCGGTGCTCGGTAGGGCTGGGGAAGGTCGGCAAGAACGAGGCCCTCGTGCTCACGGTAAGGCTCCCGGCCAGCACAGGGAATACGTGCCCCAAGCAGAAGGAAGGCTGGCTGGTGGCTGAGCCACAATAACAGACGATCCTCCCGGCTGGGCCTGGCCCCTGAAGACCCCATGGGTGCTCTCCACCCGCTCCTGTGCCCTCTTTCACCCCCCGCACAAGTGCCAGCCAGGTAGGCCAACACTTGGACCCCCAACTGCCCTTTTAAACATGGCCTCAAACATTTACCAAATCCATCTTCTCACTATCCCCTCCAAAACCCCTCGTCCCAGACCCAGATCTGCCCGCTGTCCCCAGACCGCATGCCCTGGCACGGGAAGGGGGAAGGAGCGGCCAAGGGAGGCTCGCCAGCAACCAGTCTGACTCCTCACCTGCTGCCATCACCCCTTCATGGGGCACCCCCAATCAACGGCAACTGTGGCATTTACACTGCACTCGCAAAACCCGATGCACACACCCGAGAGAAAAGCGGTCCCAAGCACCCTCCCACCCTCTCCACACTTCCTGGGCCTACTGTAAGCCAGTGACCTGACACCAGCCCTGGCTGGTCTCCCCTACAACTGTTCCCAGCCCAGGAGAGAGGAAGGAGGGGGAGGGGGCATCCCCATGGGTGGACAGCTAGCCAGCCCGCCAGCAGCCAGGAGCCATGGGCCCCGCTTCACCATCCAGCAGCCGGAATGACTGACCGGCGCAGCACCCTAACCCCAGGGGAAGGCAGAGTGGACGGAATCTCAGCATGGCCCAGGGCTTCCTCTCCCTCTACTCCACCCTACCAGGGGCCATCCTGAGCCAAGAGCCTAACATCCCATGGAACACTCAGGGAGCAGGACGTTCTATTGGGTGAGAGGGGCCCCCTCACAGGAGTGGCCATTCTCTGGTCAGACTCCATCTCTCTACAGTGATGGGAAGCTCCTTCTAGAAGGGCCTGGCCAGAGGCAAGCAGCCAATTCTCAAGGGTTCAGACTATTGCCCAACCAGAATACCAGTGTCTAACCATGGCTCTGGCTACCCAACCGGATGGGGCCTAGACGCAGACACAAATAAGAAAACAAGTGGGGACTCAACCATCTGAGCAACTGGGATCCAGCCCGGTCCACAGGAAGGGAAGCTGTGTCCACAAAGGGGCTCTCACGCAGGGGTGCACACCGGTTTCCACTAGCCAGGTCTGCATCTAGCTTATGGTTTGAGGGGAGAAGTTGAGGAGAAGAGTAGGCATAGATCTGAGACCACACACTGAGTAAGCACACCGGGGCCAGGACCCAGGCTGGCCCCCACAATGCACACAGGCCCCTTATCCAGCTGCAGCAGCACCTGGGGGCGGGGCCATGCAAGTCACCCAGTCCAGAGAACACAGGGCCTCTTCTTCCAGCCTGGAGCCCAGTACCTTCCAGCAGCAACACCAGTAGGGGTCCCAGAGACTGAGACGTGGGCAGAAAGGGGAGCTGGGCACTGCCCCTCCTGCCTTCCCTCATGTAGTCACACCACGCTGCCAGGCCCTTGAACATGCTTGGCTACCTGGCTTAGCATAAGTGACTACCTCTGGCTGCAAGATGCTCCCCACTTTCTCTTTTAAATTTCAGCTCTTCCCTCTCCCCGGAGATCAGGCAAACTTCTTCCACTTGCCTTTGTGCTTTCTCCAAAATCTAAGTTATCACCCCCAACTAATTGCCTGTTGTTTAAAGGACTACTTCAGATGTTCAAAAAGTGTGAAAATAATGTAACCAAAGATAATTCTCAAGAGAAAATAACATAATGAACACTTATCTAAGAAATAAAACATTGCGAATATGCTTCACAACTGCTTCTAAATGTCAGGCTTTCCCCACCAGACTGCAGAGCCGATGAAGACGGAAGCCCTGAGTGTCTTGAATGTTAGAACCAATTCTGGACATGACGGATGGATAGGTGGACAGAAGGACCCATGAAGAGAGGACACAGTTATCTCCTGGCTAGGGCAGGATTTCACAGGAAGGGGACAACAGAAGGGGTAGGTGCCTCAGCCGGCTGCCCAAGCTCTAGGGTCCATTCAGACAACAAGCAACAAGCCCCCTGCAAAGTTTAGAAGCCAGAGCAAGGGAGGTCAACAGATACAGAGAGTGGCACAGCTTCTTTATCCAGGCCACTGACCAGGCAAGGACCCCTCCAGCCACGATGTAAGCAGGACCCAAGTGTCTGGGATTTCACTAGACCCACATCTGACCAGGTCTTCCTACAGGTGACCGAGAATCATGGCCACGAGCTAACAGACTTCAGTAAATCCTGGCTCTGACACTTCCTCGCTGTGTGACCCTTACCAAACCACCCCATGCCTCAGTTTCCCTGCCTGTACTTCCTAGGGCAAAATCAATTAATGCATGTTAAGAGTGGTTAGAACAATGCCTGGCATGTTAGCTGTTCTACGCCAGCCATACCCCTCCCCTGCTGCCTGTGACAACCCTTCACAAGGCAAGTTCCCCTGGAAGGCCGAGTGGGGACCGTGCATTACCCACGCTTGCATTGAGAGCCTAAGGGGAACCTGAGGAGATCACAGACGCCATGCCCCTGCCACACCACATCCAGGCTCTGCTGCCAGCTGGAGACCCGGGGCCTCCCCTTCCCCCCTCCTCCCTGGTGCTCTGCCTCTGCACACACTCAGCTATTTATAGCCTCTGGCAACACTCCAACCACAAGGCCATCTCTGCCTTTTAATAGACACAGGACTCCTGCCCACACTCGCTGAGCCAAGGCACCCATCCCAGGAGGCTCCCCCTGACCTCTAGCACACTTGCCCATCCCAAAGGAGGAAGCTGGGCTCCCAAGATAGAGGTGCCTGTCCCCCAGACACCTGGGCAGGGTGCTCACTGCATCCCTGAGCCACAGCTAGCCCAAAGGAAACAGGTATATACAAGTGGCAGTATCCCCAACAGGCAGTCCCTATGTTCCAAGGGGCCTACAGCTAGGTGAAAAGAAGCCCCCACGCTCCCCCAGTACTCAGTCTAGGCAGGGCTGAGAAACCCCACTCCAGGACACACCACCATCACCACAATCACGACCACCACCACTACCAAAACCCCACCCCAGAATCCATGCAGATTCCACTCAAAACCAACATTCCAGGCAGCTGGCTCTACAGAGACCAGTTCTGACACAAGGGGACAAGCAATAGGATGTCTGTTTCCAGTTGGCTCTGGACACACCTCACTATGCACTGGGGGGAAAGGGAGGATCCTACCAGTGTCCTGCCTGTGAGTGACTCAAACGCAACGGGGAGAGGGAAAGTGACGGACGGATGGAGAGGAGAGGGGGACTAAGGCGGAGCCTTCGGGGGAGGACATGAAGCTGGCGTGGCCAAGCCCCCATGGGGTCCCCAGTGCTGGGCTTCGGGTGTGTCCAGTGCAGCCAACATCTCCCAGAGGAACTTTGGACCCCAGCGGCCAGCGGGCCACTGCACTCGACCCTGGGCTCCTAGAGAACCACACAGGGAACAGGTGCCCAGCTCCCTGTGGGCGCTGTAGTGTGGTGAGAAAGGAATGGCAGCCCCCACCACACCCGCCTCAGGTAGCCCAGCCCCCAGGCCTGCCCAGAGAGGCAGACAGCCACCAGGCCACTTCCTAGGAGGCTCCTGCCTTAGGATCCCCTCCCCTGTCCCCTCGGAGGACAGCCCTGCAGTTCGGCTGCCTGAAGGAGCCAAGGAGGGCCCGGAGACCTCAGGGTTAGGGTCCCAGTGGCAGTATCCAGTATCCATGTTCACAACTCCACTCCCCCAAGCCACACAGCGGCATCATCACCATCTTCCCCACAACCAGAGTCAGAGGCTGGGTGTGAGCACTAAGGGAACCTAAATGGAATGGTGGGGAGGGGCTGAAGTGTGAGACACACACACACATGTGCACACACACTGTGGAATGGCACATATGTACAATGGGGTAGAAAACCCAAACTGTACCTACATTTCATCTTTGAACTTTTTTATATAAGAGAATAACTCGAGTATGTGTCCAGTGGCCAAACACAATCTCTGACACGTTTGCTCTTCTCCATTCACTCATATATTTGTGAGCCATCCAAATTGTCACACATTTACTTACAAACACATAGCAGGCCCAATACCAAGCCCTTTACAAATAACTTATTTAATCCTCATGACAACCCTGTGAGGGTCCTCGTTATCCAGATGAGGGAAATGAGACACAAAGAGGTAAAGTAACCTAGCCAAGGTATTTGCTGTCAAATCCAGGTCTGGAGCCCAGGCACGCTGGCTCTGCAGTGCACACCCTTCACGGGCTCTGCAGTGCATTGGCTCTCAGTGCCATGGTAGCAGTCCACTGTATGAGCTCTTGCAACCCAAGTCTCCATCCTCCTGCTGGGCTTTGAGGTTACTTACAACATTTGCTGATTTAAGCACGGCCACTATGAATTCTCTTAAATCCTTGGTTGCCAGTTTTCTTGTGCTCATATGTGTGAGCATTTCTCTAGTGTACACACCCACAGGTTAGCGATGCTGGGTCATGGTACAACAAGCATCTTCAGCTCACTGGATAGTGTCAAACTGTTCTCCAAAGTAGATATTCCAATTTATGTTCCCAATGGACTAAGACACCACTGAGCAACACCTTCCCCATCCAATGTTTGCTTGCCTGATCAGCATGAAATGGTATATTATGGTTTTGAGCCCCATTTCCTAAATGCTTCTAAGACTGATTGTCTTTTTGTGTTTATTAGCCTCTCCTTCTGAGAACAGCCTGTTAACATCCTTTCACATTTTTTTATGTTTTTGATGACAGAACTTTTCTGTTTGCTCTTTGCCAAAAAATCTTATGTTTGCCAAAAAGTCTATTTTGATGCTAACATAGCTATATTTCTTGTAATTAGTATTTCCAATTTATCTTCTAATTTTTATTTTAAATGTTTGTTATCGTTTTTTCCCAACTCTAACACAGTCTTTGACCTAGAACTGAGTTCTATTGTATTTATGATTACTTCTAGGTTTAAATTTGTTTTTTCTCTACTGATACCACCTTTGGATTATCTCTTTTAATTCCACATTTCAGCCAATTCTGGTCTGGAAGTCATACACTCTATTTTATTCTACTTTAGACTATCCTTTATATTTTAATGTTGACATTTATGCTAAAAACCTGAGGTTAATCAACATCTCTACCATCCCTCATAGGAATTGTTCTAACTCCAATTACCTCTTCCCAACTAACATTTAATTAGTTTAATGTAACATCTGTGTTCAGTATTTACTGTTATTGTTGTTGTTCTTATATGCCTCCCAAAGCAGATATTACTTGTTGTATAGAGTTGATATTTTGTCCATATGTTCACTGGCTTGTCTGCTCATCTATCCCTCCTGCATCTCTGTTCTTCTTTCTGGCACCACTGGCATACTGAAGAACATCCTTCTTCAGTAAATATCTTCTGGCACAGAAGCCTTAGTTTGCTTTTCTGAAAATGCTATTTTGCCCTTTTTCCTAATTGATAGTTTAGAAGAAAACAAACTTTGGGTTGAGTTATTTTCTCTCAGCATTTCAAAAATTCCATTCCACTATCTTTTGGGTTCTGCTTTTGTTGCTGAAAAGTCAGTCTATTAATTTGATTTTGTAGATACTCTGTCTTTCTCCTCTGGCTGCTTCCTTAGATCTTTTTGCAGTTTCACTATAAGCTATGTGTCTAAGTAGACATTTCAATTTATTTCTACTGCTTGGAAGAATACGCTTTTAATCTGATTCCTGTTGATTATCCTTTCTGCAAAATTCTTGGCTTTTATCAATCTGAATATTACCTCTCCCAATTCTGAACTTCCTACCACAAGTGCATTAGACCTTCCCATTCTGCCCAGTCCTTAACTCTGCTTTTATATTTTCCAATTCTGAGTCTAAACACCACTACAGATAATTCCATACAGTCTAACTTCCAATTAATTAATTCTCTCTTTAGCTGTGTCTAATTCACTGTTTAGCTCTTCTACTTAATTTATAAATTCAATTAATCTATATTAATTTCTAAAAGTACTATTTTAAAAAACACCGTCTCAGTCAATTTTGATACTTCTGATCTCTTTCATACTTTTAAATCCTTATTTTATAATTCCATTATTTAACTTTTTGAACATCTATTTCTGCCATTTGTTTTCTGATGATTTCACTCATGGTATCTTATTTTCTGGAATTTTGGATACTGAGTTTATGTTCAACGTAGTCTTTTCTGTATGAATACTGTAAAGCAAGTCTGAGGGGGCAATCTTCCAGTGATAATTTATACTTTTGCTTCTCTAAGACATTATAAATCTGAAATAGCTTTAATTTTTCAACTTCAAGTTTCCCAGAGAACACATGTGCAAGCAGATCTTTGGTTATAAATTCTCATGAGAAAGAACTCTCCCACACTCATCCACCAACCTAAGCCAAGACAATTTCATTACCTACTCCCTTTGTGAAAAAAAATAGGTTTCTTCTAGTCCATACTTTCACTGAAGATATAACCCTGTGGAAAACTTATCAAGTGAAAGATTCCGTCTCAATTCTGTATCTTATCTCCTGTGCCTCACACACTGTTACTAAATCCACATCTCTAAATTATGGAGAGAAGCAAAGTCCCCTGCAGAGCAGAGCAGCTTTAGCTAGTGGACGTATAGAGCTCTACTTCCCAGCCCCATCTTGCTTTTCACTTAACTTTCTTATACATGCAGCTATGCACACGCATTTAAAAAGGATATTTATTATGCTTTCTCCAGCATTCCCATGTGTCTTGCACATAGGTTTTTCAGCTGTTTTGGTCACTATTATTGCCAGAACTGGAATTCCAGGAGCACTTTTCGAAGGAGACAAGAGGAGCTCTATCTGCCTTCAGAAGCCCAGCCTAGGAACAAGGAATCAAGCCAGATCACCTCAAGTCACTTCCAACTTCAACTGTGTAAACAAGTCCCTGGCACCATCCTCCCAGAGAAGAAGGTGTGGTCCAGAGCCATTCTCTGGAATACCTGCCTTTCTCCAGGCCCCACTGTTCCTGAAAAATACTGAAGAGAGTTTCCAGGTAAAGGTCAAGGATTATACATGAACATTACTTTTGCTACCTCCTGTAATCCCAGTAAAGCCACAGTAAAAAAAAAAAAAAAAGAGAGAGAGAGTTTTTTAAAGGTATAAACCCATAAGGGCAAGAACAGGAGAGTCTTAAGTTGGAAACCAGGTACCTGAGTGGAAAGGAACCACCCCAAGAACTCCTAAGTTGGTTGTAGGGAAAGCTGAGAAGCAACAGGATATCCATCACAGAATCTTACAAAACTCAGAAATTTGAGGCACCAGCTGTCTCTGGAAGAGTGGGATACAGATGAGCCCAAACACAGAAGGGTTGGTTGGTAGACCCTCAGGTCTTACTAGCTCCCATCATGACTAGGGTCTGTCCCTCCCCCAACCCAGCAGAGAGTAAAAGGTTATTATCTAAAGATGATAAAATAGAGAACCTCTGGATAAGGAAGAGAAGGCAAAGTTGAGGGTAAAGGTACCACACTTTAAGAGGAATACAGAATAATAGACCAAATACAAAAAATAAAAATTGAAAAAAGTTATTTTCTCCCTGTGGCTCCCAGGATATTGGCAGCCAGGCCTATTTCAAACCCCATCCCCTCAAGAGAAAACAGAAGATGCTTCTCAGGAGAATCTAACTAGTTTCAAAAACAAGCCAATCAAATCATCCTTGATTTGGCAGGTTCCACTTACAAGCTCAGAGCTTTCAATCAGTATTCGGGTCTATCTTTAAATATGTACAAGAAAACCACTTAACTGTAAGACAGTGATATAAACAGGCAAAAAAAAAAAACCTGGAGAAAACAGAAATTATGCAGGGAGAAGATAACTTCAAAAGCTTTATATCCTCAAATAGATAAAAAGCAATGCACTCTTGAAAAATGAATAGGGTGGCATTACTAAAAGAGCAGAGAACAAAAGAGCTCTAATTATATATAAAAATACATATGTAATGGCAGAAATGAAAATCAGCAGAAGGATTATTAGATAATATTGAAGAAATCTCATAAAAAAGTAAAGCAAACACACAAAGATATAGAAAACAGGACAGAGAAAAGACAAGGAATTTGAAAGCCCAGTCCAGGAAGTTCAACATCTAAATCACTGGAGTTACAGAAAGTGAAAACAAAAGACAAAAAAAAATCAAAGACCAGCACAGTTGATGAAAACAGTCCACCCACCAAGGCACATCTCTGTTATGTTAACATCATTCTCAAATAGTTCTTAGCTGGAGATTCATTTGATGCATCCAATTTATGTATACATTTGTTACATTAGGATTAAAGACAATCACCATTTAGAAATAACTCCAAGAACAGTTTTTATAGTTTATTTTCACATTGAAAATCAGTCAGATTTGCCTCTGCCTCAAAGAGCGTGCTTATATAAAATTAAATTGATGCTGGCAGCAAGCTGCACTTTTTTCCTAAATGAGAAACTGGTTAAGGACTTGTGCATTTTATGTTCATTAGGGATATTAGTTCTCTTATCTCTCCTGCTCTATGTTCCCTTATCCCTCTTTTATCGCCTTCGTTTTAATTTAAGAATTCTTCTTCATTAGCTTGAAAGTTATCTTTCCATCCTTCAGTGGTTACTCTAGAAATCACAGCATGCCTTCTTAACTTATCAAAATTTAACATTAACGGGTAGTTCTACCCTCTTTCTGAGCAATGAAAGAACTTGTAAAACAATTAAATTCCATTGTCACTGCACTCTCAGTATAGCATCATTGTCATGTATTTTGTTTTTACATGTATTTCAAACTCAATAACACACTTCTCTCACGAAATAATTGAATATTTATCATTTTCTTTGTTCTTCATTCCTTTCTGCATCTCTGACCTTTCATCTAGATTATTTTCCTTCTGTCTGAAGAACACTCCCTTTACTTGGCACCTACATTCTTGAAGGACAGTTTTACCTGATACAGAATTTCAGTTTGACAATTATTTCTTTCAGCACTTAAAGCTATCATTCCAGTTGTCTGGGTCCAGTGTTTTTGAGAAGTTAGTTGTCAATACATTGCTCTTTTGATAACAATGCCTTTTTCTCCTCTGGCTTTTTTAAGATTCTCTGTTTTTGGTTTTCAGAAGTTTGGCTGTAATAGAAACAGGTGTGACATTTTTATTTATTATTTTATCTAGGTTCACAGGGCTTCTTGATTCTGTGGCTTAATGCTTTCATTCATTTTATAAAGTTCTCCGATATTATGTCTTCTGCCTCATTCTCTGTCCTGCATTTCTGTGGCTCTTATTACATGGATCTTAGACCTTCTCATGTCTTTCCATCTCTTCTATATTATCCACCATTTTGTCTCTCCATGGTTCAGTCTGTAAATTATCTTCTGATCTGTCTTCCAGTTTACTAATTCTCTCTTCAGATGCACCTAATCTGGTAAAAATCATTCACTGAGTTCTTATTTTCCATTAGTCTGCAAGTCAGTTCTATAACAGATTTTTCATTTGGTTGTTATATATTTTTCTAGCTCTCTGATGAAATTCTTACTCTGATTTCCTTGACAATAGTATGTGTATGATAACTCCAATCTGCAGCTCATCTAGGTGTGCTTCAACTGTAATATTTCTGCTGGCTATTTATTTTAAATGACTAACTAGTCATGAGATGTGCAAAATTGTTTGCAAAAATAATTTAAGGCCTAGAATGATGTTTCATTCCCAGAATGATGTTACATGTGCCTCTGGCAGGCAGTTAAGGGCACTATTAATTCCATAACATTTTAATCCAACTTAAGAGTTTGTCTTCTTTTGGCTCTCTCTCACTATGTCTATGAAATCTCAACCCAAATGGAGTTCACTACACCCACCCTCTGTTTAGAACTCCAATTCCTATCTTCCTAGCCTCACAAGGCTATCAAATGCAATTCTCAGCCTCTCAGTTACCCATGTGGAAGGACTGAAAACAATTCAAATGTCAGAGTACTACCCAGGGCCTCTGTTCTCACATAGGTCCTGGCTTGGTAAGTCTTCACTAATATATATAATAATATCTTCTTAGATGTACAGTGCTTTCAACCAGAGACGTTTCTTAATTTGTCCTTCTTTTCCAGGTGCCTTCAGAAAGAAAGCTGTCCCTGATGATCAGAAGAGGAACTCTCTATATCCACTTTTTACCCAGGTTTTAGACATATTTTCAAGACATTATACCCAAGGGTGTATATACATCCACACAAACACTGAAACTAAGATTACCAGTGTAGGTAAGAGTGCCCATGGAAAGTGTTAAGAACACAAACCCAGGACAGAGTCCCAAGAAAAAGTAACTTCCGTTCCAAAGTATAACTGAAGAGGAAAACAGAATTCACTTTTGCCCAACGTTACTGTTTCATACTGTCATGGACTGAATTGTGCTCCACCTTAAAATTCAGAAATTGAAGCCTTAACCCCCAATGTGACCTACTGGGGGACTGGTGTTTAAGGAGTTAATTAAGGTAAAATAATGTCATATGGGTGGAGCCCTAATCCTTGTAAGAGGAAGAGACACCACCAAATGTACTCACACAGGGAAACAGCCATGTGAGACATAGCAAGAAGGCAGCTATCTGCCAGCCAAAGGCCTCACTGGAAAGCAACACCGCCAGCACCTTGATCTTGGACTTTCAGTCTCCAGAACTGTGAGAAAATAAATTTGTTATTTAAGCCACCCGGCCTGTGGTATTCTGTTATGGCAGTCCTAGCAGACTAATACACAGACAGCACACATCACTTGTACAAGGTGAGAAAGGTGACTGTGACATTATTTGTACAAGAAACAGTACCACAAATCCAGTGTCATCTAAATCCACAAACAGGGCCTTACAAGTTGGCTCACACAAAGAATGCCAGTAAAATAGTAGTGAAAGAGCAGACGGCATGCTGAAGGAGATAAGGAAAGCAAGGGTTTGGAGAACAAGTCCTCTCATATGGTCTTGCCTACTTCTTCAGCCAATTGTGGCAGAAGGTCATGCAAACGAACAAGGTGTGCATTCAGCCAGGAACTGAGGCTCATCAGGACCCCTTCTGCCATGAGAAACTTCTCACCAGACTCTAAAATAATACTTCTACACATTTCTCCCATATCTCCTATCACCATCATCACCACATATGAAATCAGGACCCTCCCATGCCAAGATCTTGTCAAATTCACTGAGGTCACCGGTAAAGCCCTGTTACCCATAGCTCCTCAACAACCTTTAGCAGGTGGCTCAGTGTCTCTGGAGTAGCATGGCAAGCAAGTACACACCAAGACACACAGAGTACATCCACCTCAAACCCAGACCAGCACATTCCAGCTAGTCCATTGCTACCCACATCCCAAACCTCCCTCCCCCTGGCTCTGTCAGCACAGTAACCAGGAGGCTAGGACACAGGAAGCAGCCTCTCCAGCTCTCAGCCACCAGCCAGCGGGAGTGAGCACCCTCCCTGTCCCAGCACCCCTCACAAAGTGGGCTTTTTCCAACCTCTGTGATCTAGCATTTCTGGAAGGGAGGGGATTCTCACAGGTTGCTAGAGGGCTACCTGCCATCTCTCCCAGCTTCTGCCACCACCTGGGTAGCCTCGTGGGGGATAGGGGAGGTACAAAACCGCATAGCCATTTCTCAGTATCTATTAAAATTTTTAAATATACATGTCCTACAACTCAGAAATTCCTCTTGTCATCAATCAGATAAACTGCACACAATCAGAAAGTCCATCAATACGACCCTAGTAAAATGTAGTTTATATCTAAACTTTGAAACTTTACACAGCTTTTAAGACTGAGGTAGATCAACGTGTATTAGAAAGACTGCCAAAACGTATCTCTGAGTTTAAAAAGCCATGACATCATAATGTGGACACAAGTCACAAACATGATGAGCAAAAGATGAATACAAACAGTTCATTGTGTAGGACTCTATCCATTAAAAGCAAAAAAAGAAAAAAGAAAAAAAAACAGGCAAAACTAACTTATGCTGATAGAAGTTAGCATGGTGGTTACCCTTAGGAATTAGTGGTAGAGACTGGAATGGAGCAAAAAAGGGCTTGGTGGGGGGAG
Organism: Macroglossus sobrinus; assembly: GCA_004027375.1. NCBI lineage: Eukaryota > Metazoa > Chordata > Mammalia > Chiroptera > Pteropodidae > Macroglossus > Macroglossus sobrinus. The sequence goes on along the minus strand of PVKZ01003684.1, from coordinate 33,186 downwards.
GGGCTGGTAAATTTCTGATTCTTGATCTGGATGCCGATTACATGGATGTATTCAGTTCGTGAAAATTCATCAAGCTGTCACTTATGATAACTACATTATTCTAGATGTATTTAATATTCCAATTAAATGCTTGAAAAAGGGCAACAGCATTTTAGGTTTAAAAAATAAACCTCTCTCTCTCTCTATGTACTTCTATAAGTACACAGGTAAAACACCTAGAAGAACAGATGCCAAGATGAGAAGACTCACCTTTGGAGGGGGGTTCAGACAGGGGGCAGAAAGACCCTAGTTTTATCTATACCTAAATTTTTGCAATTGTATATATATTTGTAAAACTAAAAATTAATAAAACAGAAGTTATGGCCAAAGTGACCTCTACTCCCCAGACTATGCCCCAGGGCAGCTAACCAGGAGACCCCTGGAGGAGAGGAGGTCTGGGTGCAGTTTTCCACAGTAGCAAAGACAGGACTGCATTGCCCTGGCTCTCCTTCTCCTCCTAGGTGGCCCTCAGGGGGAGGGTTCCTAGGAGCGCCCAGACAGGTCTAAAAGAAAACTAGAATTCATGTAAGTTTTCTGCCCCTCTATTTTCTAAGCCCTTGAGCTGATGAACCTTGATCCCCTTATGTGCTCAGAGAAGCTGGACCTCCTTCTGAGGCCTGGGCCACAGGGCTCTCCTATAGCTCACACCCCACCGAAGCCAGCAGTTCCAAAGGGGCTGGGGGCAGAGGGAGGACTGGTTTACCTGGCTCATGAACATCTGAAGAGACTGTCAAAACCTGGGTAAGAAGAAAATACCCAAAAAGCAAATAAAATAAGGGTTTCTTAACCCATGGCTAACAGCCCAGGTTTCTGAGAACTCAGGCATGCTTTCTGAATCAACTGGAAGGGCGTGGTGGGGAGGAGGGCTGTCAATGACACTTGTACATAAAAAGTCATTGTCCTCATACCTGAAAACATTGTGCACCACTACACAAGCCAGAAAGAAAAATCATCCTAGCATCAGCACTCAGGAGAGTCAGCTTCCAAGTCAGCCTCCTGCTTTCATTGGTTCAGGTCTAGGAGGCAAGCAGGGGCCCCTCCCTCTCCTCAGATCGACAGACAACAGCTGGTCTCATCACATCTTCAGAAACGATTCGCCACAAAACCCAGGAAGAAGCCTCCTCCATCCTCCAGCCAAGGGCTTGGGTTTCCAACCAGCCTTCCTTTTCCTTCTCCAGAACTAATTTTAGCCTCCTTGGTTGTCAGAGTGCAACTGAAATAGTGGACAGAGAAATGTTTGCAAACAAGAGCATGAGCTCACCTCACAAAACACCTCAGCTCCAGCCCAAAAACTGGCCGGAGAAAAGTCCCAGAGTGCAGCAGGCCAGACCCCTAGAAAAGGTCCCCTTGGAAGGAGGCCACACATCTGCCCAGTGAAACACACGTCCTTTCCAATACCTGCTCCCAGCAATCACATGTCAATGAATGAAAACGCCCAGGTAGGGCAGCCTGTCCGAGAGTCTGGAAAAGGTGCACATATGTATACAGCAAGACTGGCAGGGCCAGAGCAAAGCATATGGCTGTCCAAAGGTGGGAAGCCATGATTCATCCTCAGCCAGGAGGAGGCATGGATGGCCCCCAAACAATCCCATCTTGCATTATCAGCTGATTTAAAGTACCCACCATCACCTCAGGCAGAGACCTCAAGGAGAAACTTAAAATACAAGACTCAGAAAAAGGCAATATCTCCTCCCCGCCATTCCCACCCCAGCCTAGCAACCCAGACATCCAGGGGCAGCACCGCCAGAACCTCGAGGAACAAGCACCTCTCCGGTTGAGACAATCCTGTGAGTCTGGTGGAGAAACCCCAAAAAGGAAGCCCTGAACAAGGTGGTGGGTGTCTATTCTGGAACAAAGAACTGGTGACAGAATGAGAGGGAAGGGAAAAAAGATAAAGAATTTTGAGGCAGTGACCAAGTTCTTTTGGAAAGACCCCAAAAGAGATGAAACTAGGAAGTCTCAACTCCAGCAAGCAACCCTTTAAAATAAGCCCTTCACATCCCAAGGGTACCAAGAACCTGGAAGCTGAAGCTTTTAAGGTGGCTTCCTCCTATGCTAAGTGCCCAGTCTGTATTCCGTTCCTAATGCAGAAAGCTGTGTCTTGCTAAGCTGAAGATCAGAGAGGAGCCCCTCAGAAAGCCCTCCCTAGTGGAGCTCGGAGCAGGACAAGGAGGGCTGCCAGCCTGCCAAGCCAAATACACAGGCACGCAGTGGGATCAACCCCATGGGTCAGGACCTCCAGTGCGGGCACCTGTCCCCGCAGTTCTGCCCACCGCATCTCCCCAGGTCCAGAGGAGGAAGCCTGGCCCTGCCCTCCAACTCCCTGAGGCCAGGGTAGAGATCGGTGCCCATACCTTTGGGGAGAGGCTGCCCCCCTGCCCCGGCGTCCCTGGGCTCGAAGCTCCAGGCCCACAGATGCTGCGGCTCCTGTGGGTGCCACACGGAGGGCCTGCCCGGGGGAAAGGGCATGCCCGCGTTCCGCTACAACCCCGGCGCTCCCCTGGGCAGCCTCAGCCCCAGCGGCTCCCAGGTGAGCAGACAGGCCGCCGGATGGCACCAAGGCCCCAACAACAGGCCCTTCCTGACATTCTGCGAGTGTGGGAGGGAGAGGTGCGAATGCAAACCTCAAGGTGGCGGTCAGAGGCGGGTGGGCGGGTGCGGGCGGGCAGGCTGCCCGGCCACCCACAACCGCCGCCTCCCTGAAATCCGAACCACTGCTGGGAAAACTCAAGGACGCCAGGATTCTCCTCGGTGGCCAGAAGTACTCCCGAACCACTAGTTTCCAACCAAACTCTCCCACGCCGAGCAGGTTTAGAGAAGTACAAATATCCTAGGCTCTGAGGAAAATCCTACCTCCCACCCCAAATCTGATGGGGGAGAGGGCATTAGCCACGAACCTCCATCTCCCACAACTGTCTGTCTCCTTAAAAGCATAAGAACATTCTAGATCAGAGGTCCTCGACTTGAGGTGATTTTACACTCTCTCCATGCAGAACAATGCCTGGACACATTCTTGGTTATCAGGATTATTAGTGCTATGGGGTGGGTAGAAACCAAGGGTGCTACTAAACATGCTACCACCCACGAGAGCTCTGCTCGCACTCCCCCCGCCCCCAAAACGCGCACACAACAAAGAACCACGGGGCCCAAACTGTCAACAGTGTCAAGGCTGAGAAACCCTGTTCTAGAATGAAGCACATCCAGCTAGGACCCTGCCTGAGGGCTGTCTATCCAGTGTCAAAAATATTACCCAGACCAGCTCCCGCTCAGCCCCTAGATCCCAGTCTACGGTAAAAGGCCAGTAACTGCAAATTTACCCATACTCTGATCAAATGCCCTTTGGTCCCCACTTGTACTACCCCAAGCTCCCAGGGACGGAGCTAAATGCAGTGGCACTCAGGAGAGGGCTTCTAGGAGGAGGAGGAGACCAGGGCATGATCACAAAAAGCAAAAGTCATGTCCAGTGACTACAAGGGGTTAAATCGAAGCAACAAGATGGGAACAAGTCTAGTGCACCCCCCAAGGACAGCAAGTCACCCCTCAGGACTGGGACAGTGGGTATGTGCAGGGCAGCCAGAACTTCACAGAGTCCAATCCAGGGGGCAAGAGGTTCCTGGTATCAGTGCAAAACTGTGTGCATGTATGATGTATGCATGTACGCACGTGCACACACACATACACTTATTTGTATTTTACTGGGGGAAGACTCCATGTCTTTCATCAGATTCTCAAAGGAGTCCATGAAACAAAGGACCATGGCATAGGATGCACTAGTGTTCTTGCAAAAGAAGTACCTCAGGTGAAGTGCCAGGGGAAGTAAGTCCAGGTGCTAAATGGGGATCCTCCATGCCTAGAAAGACCCCATGGACAGTACATCACAGAGGCTCACCCCAGCTGTGGGAGGCCATGGGGTTCTGGGTCTTATTTTCACCCAGCTGCAGGGCTTGGGAGGATGGGCAAGTTTCTCACATCATCTACCTTTAAAGAGCATACATGAGCTGAGGATGCCCACTTCTTCCAAAGGGTCGTTCAGCAAGCCAGGCACGGCAGATCCTGGAGTGCCCAGCAAGTACGAGGACAGGTACAAGGACAGGTAGAAGATAGACTCTTCCCTGTGGAGGGGCACCAATGGCCTATAGCTCTATGGTCCACATCCTTGACAGCTACCACTACACTACACTGGGCCTGAGCTTCACTTCACTCACATACACACACTTCTCATCCCCGAGGAAATGGACAACTTTGGATCAGAGAGTAGCCAGCGTATGAGGGCAGGCTGGGGCAGGCAAGGCCTGTACGTCCTGATAGAACAGACAAGAGTCAGGTCTCCCTCCCTAGCTAGTCACTCCTGACTTTCCAATGGGAACACCGTGCCCTCACAGGCCCTGACCTGAACCCCAAGTACAGGAGCTCTTGTGGGAAACACAGATGTATGTCTGGGATGTCCACTGCAATGCGACAACCAAATTACTTGTTTCCCAAGGATGCTGGTCCAGGCACAGAACACAAAAGACGTGCAGAACTAACCGAACACTGGTCTTTGTAACAAGTGACATGTGCTGTTATTACAGCATAAATTCTGCCTTTTCTTCTAGGTCTGCACCACCCAAATGTTAGCCACTAGCCAAATGTGAGCATTAAAATGTAGAAAGTCAGAACTGAGATGCTCTATAGGTACAAAATACACACTAGGTTTTGAAATAGTATGAAAAAAGAATGTAAATGTCTCATTGTTTTAATACTGATTAATGTTTAAATGATCATTTTGCATATATTAGGCTAAGTAAAATATATCACTACAGTTAATTTCACCTTGTTAATTTTCTCCCAAAAATCCGTATGTTGAAGTCCTAATGCCCAATATAATATTTGAAGGTGGGTCCTTTGGGAGGTAACTCATGTTAGCCTGGGTCAAGAGGGAGGGGCCTTCATGAAGAGGTTAGTCCCCAGCAAGCACTGAAGAAAAGCCATGTGTGGACCCAGTGAGAAGGCAGCCATCTGCAAACCAGGAAGAGGGCCCTCACCAGAACCCTACAGTGCTGGCACCCTGACCTTGGACTTCTGGCCTCCACAACTGTGAGAAAACAGTTAATAAGTCATCCAGTCTATGGTATTTTGTTAAGGCAGCCTATGAAGACTAGGACACCTGCTTCTTTTTTTCTTTTTATTCACATGACTACCAGAAGATTTTAAATTATATATGTGGTTCACACTATATTTCTGTTGGACAGTGCTGTTCTAAATGTTCCTTCTACAAGGACATAGTGTACTGCAGGAGGTGGGGGTAATTCTAAGCAGCAAGCCAGGAGCTGGAAAGAAGGGCATCCCTGAAGTCAAAGGAATAGGAGGGCCAGCTTTGCCACCACCAGGGCCTGGGGCAGCTCTTCCCATAGTTCATCACAGGTTAGAGCAGGATCCACCAGAGCACCGCGTGGTGTGACCACAAAAAACACCCAGTGACCTCCATCTTTCTCCCAGGGAAGGAACACAGGGTGTTGGACTTCAATCTAACTCCAGCTGCCCCACCTTCAGGGGGATGAGGGGGAGCTAACGGAAGAGGAGGGAAATTGGTGCTTGGAAAAGGAGGGAAATCCACTCTGCCCTGCCTAATCTGAGAGATGAGGCCAGACTGAGACAAATTAGGAGAGAGTTCCCAGATGTCAGGGATATCCAAGAAGGTGCTAGAGACAGCCAGGTGAGCTGTGCGTGCCTATTAAATCGGCCTGCTGCCACCCTCCCCTCTACAGGCCAATGCCTTCCTTTCCTTGAGAAAAGTATATCAACGCAGCACTTAAAAGGGACTGGAGGCAGAGAGGGGAACAAGTTCAATACCACTTTGCCTCTATCACACAGTTAATAGCTCCAAAAGAGCCATGACCGCTCCTCCTAGAGTGCTCGGGTACCAAAGAGAAGGTCTCTATCCTCTGCTCCCTACACGTAAGCTACGCAGCACCAAGCCCGACAGAGAACTCACCAGCTCTGAAACAGACGGCTAAACCAAGCTACACTGCATATCAGGCGGGGAGAGTGGAGGTGGGGGTTAGATGGAGATCCCGAATCCCCACCCTCGCAGTAGCGCGGGGATCCCAGCCCCGCCCCTGCACGCCCCGCCCCGCCCTTCGCGGGTTTCCCAGACTCCGCGCTGCTGCCACCGCGGGCAGCTAGGGACCCGCGCTGCATGTGTAATGGGGGCTGGGAACAAAGACGCACAGGACCCGGCGCTCCGGCTGCCGCGCAGCAGCCTCCCAGACTACCCCAGACTTCTCCCTGGAGCTTCAATGCGCGACTCTCCACGCTTCCCAGGGCTGCCTAGAGCCATCCTAACCCGAGCGCGGAGCCTGTCGCTGCGCGCACACCCAATTTGGGCGCGCCCAGCACCAACAGAAGGGAGAAATCGGTGGGAAAAAGCATCTCCCGGGCAGAACTCCGCACATATACACCCGCACCCGCACCCACACACTCAACCACACGCGCGCGCGAGAGGAACGCTAGCCTCTCAGGTCACCCACCCCCGCCACGTGCTTCCCGGAGCCCAGAAAGAACAGGGACCTGTTGGTTTTTCTTCTCGGTCCACCTCCCATCCCAGGCGCCCAAAACAAAGCGGTCTCGCGGGGTGGCTGCACCTCGCGCCCTGGGGCCCGCCGCAGGGAAAGCGGGAGCAGGTGGGAGCTGATGCCAGCGGCCAGCCTCACGCGCGACACGACACAGACCCTGGTGGGATGGGGTACAGGGGACTCCTCCGAGCTGTAAGAAGCAACCCCTCGCTTCGCTGCATCTGGTGGCACTTAGGGTCACGCAACCCTCCCCCTAGCCGCTGCTGCACCTACAATCCCGCCGCCCTGGGTTTAGATCTTCCTGCCTCGCCTGGCCACCTTCCCCGCGCTCTGCTTTTCCTCTCCCCCTGGCTTCCACAGCCAGAACCCAGCGCCTGTGGGTCCGGGTGCCGGTCCCCATCGTGGGGTCGCCTCCACGAACCGGAGACCCGCAGACCGCCGCACAAACAAGATCGTCCACCCAACCTCAGCGAGCGGGGCGCCCGGCGCGCCCCCAGTCCCTGAACCGGGAGGCGCGAGCGGGGTGCAGGTGGCTCGCCCAGGAGGCCGCGGGCCCGCCCTTTGTTGGTAAACAGCGCGCGGCGCGCGAGGCCGGCCCCGCGCGCCCTGCCCGAGCCCCCCACGCCGCGCCCCGTCCTTACCCGCGCACAGCGATCCCCAGAGGAGAGCGAGGGCCGCCCAGGGCGCCGTCATGTTCCGCGGCGCCGCCCCGCGGACGCCCGGAGCCCGCGGGCAGGGCCGCGCGGCGCTCCCGGGGCGCGCAGGGCCCGGCGGCGGCTGCGCCCTCCTTCCCGCTCTCCCTTCGGGCTCGTTCCCGGCGCGCTTTCTGTGTGTGCCTGCGTCCCGGGGCAGCGCGCGGGCTCCACGGGCCGGGCGGCGGGGCCGAGCTCAGGGCCGCTGCGGGCGGCGCAGGCTACGGCCCGGGCTCCGGGGCGACGCGGGGGCCGGGGGGCGGCGGCGGGGAGCGGGCCGGAGCGCGCCCGAGTCAGGCATAGCGCGGCGGGGCTGGGCCCGGGCCCCCGGCGCAGGGGCCGAGTCCGGAGGGGCCATGGACGGGGGGGAGGGGGCAGGGGGAGGGGAGCTGAACCGCGTCCAAAATGGCTCCGGAGCCGCGGCCGCGGAGCCGAGCCAGCGGGGAAACCCGGATGTTGGATACAAAGAGGCGGGCGAGCGGGGCGGGGAGGGGGGGAGGCGGGCCCTCCGGCCGCGTGGTCCGCGCCCCCCTCGGGGGCGGGGCCCCACGAAAACAACAACAACAAGGAGGCCCCGCCCCCTGCCCGCGCCCTCCGGGACGACGGAACGCCTCGGGACTGGAGCCCCAGGCTGGGCGCGCTCGCAGAAGTGACGGGGTTGGGCCCTGGGCCACTCTGCTGCGGACCCCGGTATCCCGTGGCTGCAGCGCCTGGGATTCTCGTTCCATGCGCTGAAGCCCACCCCCTCCCCGCCATCCCGTACACGTGCTGCCCTGCGACCCAGTCCCCCGAACTCTGGGCTGTTCCCCCTGAGTGCTAAGGTTTCCCCACCTGTGAAATGGGAGTCATAACGAACCACAGGAGAGTCGTGTCTTCATCGACTCGCGAACTAATCGACAGAGAAAGGCACACTGCTCCGAAATGACAATTCCCTCCCCCATGTCTACAACCACACACACACACACACACACACACACACACACACACACACACAAAGGCACAGCTGGGGATCCCGGAGTTGGACCCATCCAAGTGAGAGAGGACGCGGAGACCCACAGAGCAGCCTAGATGGAAAAGGAACTTTGGCTACTTGCTATCCCACCCTTACTCCCCCCACCTCCTTCCATCTGCACCTTCAAAGCTGTTCTCAGTTGCCGCCTGTCCCCGCTGTTGAAGATCTTGTCTAGCGAATGGTTTCGCCGCCCTCTTCACCCCAGTTTCCTCCTTGGGGGCTGTTGTTCATCTCAGATGCCACCCTCCTTGTCACACAACCAGAGTTTGAGGGAGTTATGATAGGGCTCCCAGGTAAAGAGGAAAAGCCTGTCACAGCTCGGGGATGAGGTGCAGGATCCTTGGACACAGAAATTGACCTCCCACTTTTCCTGACTTGCCACAGCCTTTGTTAGGGCAGGAGCGGGGCAAGAGCAGTCTAAGTTATTTCGCTCTCTAAGCACATTTCCTTTCACAGGAGGAAACACAGAAAGTGAAAAGGTTAGACTCCTCCCATGCTTTGCATTTTTTTGAATAGTAGAAAGCTTATGCAAACAAAATCTTATGTAAATGTCCACCCTGTAGGAAGCCGATTGAAGTACAAATGAGGCTCCGTCACCTCCAGTTTCAGAAGCACCAGGGACCACACTTGGGAGTCACTACCCAGAAAGAGTTCTGGGTTTCTAAAGATTCCTTCCAGTTCTGGAAAATCCTTCGTTGCAATGATAGCCCCTCCTGCCTTCATTCCTAAATAGAGCTTTTAACACAGAATTGACTGCTACTGTTTGCTAAGTAAGAAGCAGTGTAGTGTGGGACACATGGCAATGTATAAGGTATTTGATAATCCCACGGGAGTCTATATTGATAGACACACGATGGCGAAGAAAGGTACTCCATATCCAGTATACAGTAAGTCCTCACTTAACATCGTCCACAGGTTCTTAGAAACAGACTTAAAGCGAAATGACGTATAATAAAACCAATTTTACCAGAGGCTAATTGACATACACAAGAGTTAAGTTCCTATGATACATTTCTGGTCACACAACACACACACACACACACACACACACACACACACACACACACATACACACACACACACAATCACCAAAACTTTTAAATAGAGACCACAAAAACACTTCTAATATTAAACATTGAAATAATGTGAGTTATACATAAATTTAGGAAAGATAAATATAAACAAATTAAGGTAATTATTTTCCAACCCGTTCAGGGGCATGGGTGGCCAGAGCCTATTCCAGCAGCTCTGAGCACAAGGAAGGAACCCACCCTGGGCAGGACGCCCTCCTATCGCCGGAAGACGCGCGCGCGCACACACAGACACACACACACACACACACACACACACACACACACACTCAGACTGGGACAATTTAGACAAGCTAGTTCACCTAACGTGCACATATTCGAAATGTAAGAGGAAACTTGAGTATCTGCAGAAAACCCACGCAAACATGGGGAAAACATGCAAACTCCACATGGTGGTCCCTGCCAGGAATTGATTTTTTCCCCCCCTCAGCAACATTCTAACAAAACCATATTGAACAAAACGATGTTATTCAAGGACCTGCTGTAAATATCTTTTGTAGGGAAATCACTGCCTTCTCCCTACTAGGAGCTGTCAACTATAATACACGTGCCAACAATTAAGATAGATTGGCTAATTCTCTTCTGCTACCCACCAAGTCAGGTATCACAGTAAGAGCTCGAGGTGGTCCAAGTTGACAACGCATCTGTGTATTCCACCCCGATGTCACTGGGGACTCCAAATTTGTATATCCAACTGCTTTTTTGACATCTCTGTTTGGCAGCCTATCAGGCATCTGGAAATTGACCTAGCCAAAGCAGGATTCCTTGTTTTTCCCCATATGTCTACTCCTCCCCCATTGTCCCTATATGAAGCAATGGCACCACTAAACAACCAACTGCTCAGATCAAAACTTCGAGTCATTCTTGAGTCCTCCCATATTCAGTCCATCAGCAGGCTGGCTTCAAAAACACATCCCCCATCCAGCTACTCTTTCCCATTGACTCTATATGACCACCACACTACATCTTGCATCTGGACCACTGCAATAGCAGTGAACTGAAAAGGACCATAACTGGTCACCTGTTTCCATTCTTGCCTGGCTATAACACATCTTCTATAAAGCAATGATCTTTTTAGAATGGAGCTCATATCACCTTACTCCCCTGCTTAAAACCTTTCTGTGGCTTCCTGTTATGATAGCTAATGAAGCTCTGCATAATCAGCCCTTCTTCCTCTCCCATCTCACTATTATCAGCCAAACACCCTGGCCCGCTTTCTGTCTTCAAACACATTAAGGTTGTTTCTGCCTTAGCGCCCCAGCAATCCCTATTGCCACTGTTGGGATACTCTTGTCTGCTGGGAAGATGAAAGTTATGCACTTACATGATTACCTTTGCCATATTCCATTTAATAGAAACAAGTAACTCACACTCATGAGGAAATTACACCAGGGTGTGAATACAGGGAGGCAGGGATACCTGCCATGCTGAAAGTGGCATCTTAGTCCACTGTGTTTCATGGTTCTTGGCTTAACCTGTGACATCATTCACTTTGCATTGCCCTCTTTGAACACTTCTAAAGAGGGCGTTGGAAAATTCGCCTTCTGAGCAACATTCTCAGCCTGCTTCCTGTCCACAGAAAGTTGGGGGTCCAGTCTTTTTACATTCAGTCCCTTTTTATCTAGATTGATGTCACTTTTATTAGTATACCTCCCTCTAAAGTCTATGGGCTTTCTGCGTCTGATTTGAATCCACTCTATGCACCAAAAGCCATACTCACAATTATTTTTCAGATCTTTCTCTCTCTAGATTAATCCCTGATACTTTAGCTATATCAGGCTGCTGTGGAACAAGAATCTTGATTCCTGGACATCATTTTAATCAGCTGGAAAGGCCCATTAGATAGTGCCTTGATTCTCACAGAGGTCTTAGCAAAGTACATTTTGACCCTTGATTTTTTTACTTAAAGCCATGTCTTAAATTTGATAATCTTCTATTGGTTTAAAGGGAAGATGAGGTTATTTTTTGATTCTAGCACCTTTATAATCCCTCTAAATTCTACTTGAAATCTGGCTAGTTCTGAGTAATCGCTGACATTTTCAACATTCTGCCTAGAAATTTCTTTTCTCAAGCCCAAATGTTCAGTAGGTACACTGTTTTCCAAGGTACCACAGGTACTCCGTTTCCTTGCATTTTTTCAGCCTTCAATAATTTTCTCACCATTTTTTTTCTGTCTCTACCCACAACCTAGTTTCGATGTCACATATATAATTTTGTTTGTTTTGGCACCAATTTCTGTTATGTATTGCTGTATAATAAATCACTCAAAGTCTCCATGCTTTAAAGTAATAAATCTTTATTCAGTACATGAATCGGTAGGCTGGTGATTTAGGTCGGGCTTGGCTGGGTAATTACCCTATAGTTGATTCAAGATGGCTTTGGTAAGGCTAGCTTAGGCAAAAATTTTCATGAAAAGGGCAGAGAGCAAAGTGAGAGCAATCCCAACGGAATAAGGGCTTTTCAAGCCCTTGCTTACATAATATTTGAGAAAATCCCATTGGCCAAACTCATAACAGCTCAGAGTCAGAAAAGGAGAGCACAAAATTCCATGGCAAAGTATGTGGATCAGAGGTAAGCGAAGTATTGGGGGGCATTTTTGCAACATAGTGCAGGGATCAATGTTATATTTGCTTCATAAAAATAATCTGGAAGTGTTTCTTCTTTTCCAGTGTTCTGGGATATGTTAGGTAGTGTAGGCATTGACTGGTCTATGAAGGTTTGGTAGAATTTCCTTGTGAAAAAGCCAATCTTGCCTTCTTTTTTAATAGGGTACTTCAGTGATGATCCTGTTTCCTTTATGAAAATTAGTCTGTTTAAACTTTCTCTCTCTACTGGAGTCCCTTTGGTATATTTCCATAGGCCATTACCATTTCATCTAGTTTTTCAAGTTTATTTGCAGCTATACAAAATCATCCTTAAATGTGAGTCTTCATTACTTATGTCTTTATTCTGTTCACTATTTTTTGCTTGAGTTGTATTTTAAGTAACTATTCTTGTATTTTTTTTTAGCAGTGTCAACAGTATTTTAAGCTATATTTCACCTATTGCTTTAATCAAATTTTATCAACCATTTTCTAGAAGCTCTGAAATTTGGGTTTATATTTCCCATTTGCCCCAAGAGTAGTTCCATATTAAATTTTTTCCAGGTGAGACTTAAAAATTTTTAGTTCTCATTTTATTGCATTGTGCTTAAAGGTTGCATTATTTCTATTTTGCAGCTTTTAACATTATAGTGTTCTTTGTTGTGTCTAACTTCTTCCTGAATTCTACCTTGTCAGATGTTGATACTATAATCGGCTTTATATAATTTGCATTTACCTGGTATACTGTTGCCTACTCTTTCACTATTTAGCCTTTTGAATCACTTATTTTAAATGTGTCTCTTGGAAATAACAGACAATAAGACATTGGTTTGTGAGCCAATCTAAACTTTAATAGATGAGTCCTTCATTTTGCTAATTTGACCATTGTTTGTCCTTATATTTGCTTTATGATGCTTCATTTACCATGTTTTTCACTGTGTGACTTATTGCCTTCATTATTATCTGTTTGAGCATTGAGGGAGCTGTCTTATTTTTATCCTAATGATTATCTTTATACTATACTCTGACCTTTATTCTTTGTCTCCCTTTTTCCTATTTAAGCCTCAGCTATTTGGTCTGTCAGCTTTAAGTGATATTGACTGGCATCTATTGCCTTTGTACTGTCCTCCTCCTCTCTCCATTCATTTAGTTGTGTTGTTCTACCTTGTTAAAGCATATACTATTTGATGCTATTATTCCACCTTTATTCTACTTTCATTTCAGTCTTAGATCTAAAATTAAAGATTTTAATGCTCACCACAAGTCTTTTTCCTGAAGTTTCCCCAATTATCTCTTAGTTGGGTGAAGCTTGTCTTTTAGTATAATCCTAAGGGGTTATTTCCTGAGCTCTTGCATGATTAGAACTTAACAAAAGATATATCCTTGATACACTTAGTTCACACTTTTTGAGTTTCTTGAAAACCTTGCTCCATTGCTATTTGCTTTCTGAAAACTCTGATGCCAACCTGATTTTTCCTTTGCAAAAGACTAGGTCTTTTGGCCTGGAATTTTTTCTTCACCTACAAAGTATTAACAGTTGACTGGGATACTTCTTAGTTGATCATTCTAGGACAATTTTCCATGTAACAAGATAGGCCCTTTCAAGATATAGATTTAGGTCTTCTATTTTTTCAGAAACTTCTCTTGAGGGTAGTTTTAAATATTAACTGTCCTACTGTCTTATCTTTTGGCTTCAGGGGCTCCAATTTTACCCGTGTTAGTCTTTCTTGGCCTGTCTTTTAAGCTAATTCTTTCTGGCTCCTCTTATCTCTTCCTTTACATTGTTTATGTTGTCTTAGCCTTTTTCATTCTTCTGTATGTTTTACTGTATTCACATGTTCAAACTCTTTCCTGTTTGGTCAGTTTCCTTTTCATCTATGCCTGTTGCTTTTTCATTTTTATTCTGAGTTTTTGAATTTCTCATCTGTGGTATTCTTTCATATTCACAATTGTTTTTTACTTTAAAACTCATCTTCAAGGGTTGTTTGCTCTTTGTCCTTTTCATCTTTAGAGTATTTCATCAGCTTGAAAAGTTATGATTCTCTCTCTGTTTTCTTCCTACATCTGTGTAGATGGTGAGTTCCTTTTTCCATTTATGTTGACACACTTGCAAAAACAGGCAACTCTATGGGGCAGAGGTAAAATGGGGAATGAATTGAGTGGCTTTTGTTTTTTCTTGGTCTGAGAGGGTGCTTTTCTGTTGGCCAATAATGTAAAATTTCTTTAATAAGTAATGTCTAGGTGGAATGGGTGGGGGAGGGATTGTCCGTTTGCTTCTGAGTCTTTGACCTGCTGTTGACAGACCATCATCTTCAGCTTCTTGTTTCCTTTTTCCTCTTCGCCCACCAAGCCTACAAAGGACACCTCTCTTTTAAGATGACTTCACCTCTTTGGTCCCACTCATTTCCTAAACTTCCTTTTGACTTTGGATGAGCCACTGCTCTAATCCACCAGGTCTCAGACCACTTTGCAGCATTTTCCACTCTGGGGGAGACCATAAGCAGTTTGATTTAACTGAAGTCTCAACTTAGGCAAGCGCCTATGGCAGAAGAAATATCTAGTGGATTTTGCAGGAGGCAGATCACAGAGGACTTTCTATAGAGGCTTTTGTGATAATTTGAGCAAGGAATAAAGGGGTCTAAAGTAAAACAGGAGGGATTGAGAGAAAGAAACTACTTTAGGAGTTACCAAAAGAATAACCAAAATCATTCAGTGACTGATCTGACGTGGGAAAGAGGGCAGATATCTGAGTTTCGGGTTTGGGGTCCTGAATGAATGAATGGATGGATGAATGATGGTACCAATTCACTGAAACAGGAACTCTGGAGGGGGGTCAGGGAAGGCAAAGGGAAGATAAGTAAAGTCTGAAGACAATGATGGTAGACTCCAAGGAGAGTTCTCACTGCAAACACAGATCTTGCTGCTAGTGATATATAAGAAATAGCTAAAGACCAAGAATAGATAAAATCATTCAACAGGATAGGAAAGAATGAGAAGGAAAGACTGATGAGGACAGAGATTTGGGGCCCAGAAATAATTAAGGAGTAGAAAGAGTAGAACTATCAGTGAAGAAGCAAGAATGAATAAGAAATAAGTAAAGCAAGAGAAAAGTTGGAGATAATGGCTATCAACAAGAAGACAAGGCAAAGAATAATTAATGCAATGGATGAAAACACACAAAATATGTTAAGTGTATCATATTGATACTAAAAATAAAAATCTGGCGGTTGTTAGAGGATGCTTGAGAATCAACTCATTATTTTGAAAACTGGTGAATAAAGAGGAAAGAAGAATCTATTTATTCTGCCTCTTCTATGCAAACAATATTGTTGGATGACTAAACAGGGGATTTTTTCATGTAGAAGAATCCCAGCTAATAAATAAAGAGGGATAACACAATTGTATGCCTGGTAAACAAATGGAGCTAGGCATGAACATCGCAGAAAAGAGAGAAAACCAGAAATATGTGCCTCCTGACCAAAAAAGCACAACACGACACCATCTACGAAGCTGTCTTACATAAAAAGGAAAATAATCACATATGCATCTGATCATATGTCATCAGTCAGGGGCAATTTTGCTCCCTCCCCTCAACCAGGGTATATCTGGCAACGCCCAGAGTCATTTCTGACTGTCACGACTTGGGGAGGGGGTGATACTGGGATCTAGTGGGCGGCCCTACACAACAAAAAAGTATCTACGCCAAAATGTCAATAGTGCTGAGGTTGAGAAACCCTGTATTAGATCCAAACACCAATTTATAGGAAATATAGAAGATATAGAACATGTTAAATGACACTTCAGGGATTGAATCAACAAAAGCCAGAATTTGGAAAATTCTCCTGGACAAGTGATCCAATTTTTTTAGTAAGTGAAGTAAAAGGAGAGAGAGCGGGGGGAGGGTTGGGCTGAGGAAGTCAGGGTTGGGGGAAAGAATGGACAGTGGGGTCCAGGTATGGGGTGGGGTGGCTGTGGTTTAGGGCTTGGGGAGGAGTGGCCAAAGAGTCAAGGCTGGAGAAGAGAATAGGCTGGGGACAGAGGAAGGGGGGATGGCTTTGTCTCCCCCATTCTGCTGATGTAGGTCCCTGTATTAGCTTTACTTCTGCCTTTGAAAAAGGAAAAAAATCATAATTTTTATTGGTGACATCTAGATTCAGTGTTAGCCTATCTTCTGGAATAAAGATAGGAAAAGTAAGATGCTTTCCTGTCCTGGGCACAAGGGCACAGGGACACAGGCAGCCCTTTTATATTCAGAAAGATGTACTAAGGCAGGCTTCGAGATGGTCCCTGGCAGGACTGGAGCACGGCTGGAGTCAGGTGGCAGGCAGAGCCACTGTAAAAGGGAAGAGGATCCCCGCTGTCCAGGGCCACGTCCCCAAGTGAGATCAGCAGAGTCTGGGCAGGCAGGGTCAATAGGGGCTCCAGGGCCTGCAGAATTCACTCCAGAAGCTCCTGAGTCTGGGACACGATTCTCTGCTCAAGCTGGGCATACCTTGGGAGGAGGGCAGCATAGACCTGGAAGGGCGAAAGGAGCAGTTTAGAATGGGGATGGGGAGACAGCAATTCCATCTCTTTGCAACTTGGAATTTAAAATTGTTACATCCCATTTATCTACAATGTAATTTCTTTTCTTTCTTTTTCTTTTTTGGCTAGGCAAAAGAAGTGTCATCTCGCATACACAAAAGAAATGCTAGTAGTTCTCAAACCTATAAAGATTATTTAAAAATGAAAATTATGACAAAAAGCCAATTTTTGTTTTCAAATCGACAAAATTAAAAACTCTAGTGGAAAAAAAAAAAAACCTCTGTGGGGGTACCTGGAAATGGCTCTCATTGCACAGCTGGTGGAAGTTGGTGGTGCAACTGTTGTGAAAATCAACTGGACTTTATTTACATCTGTATCAAGGAGCTTGAAAATAGCCTATGACCCAGTTATTCTACTTCTTCAAAACTCTTCTAAGGAACTAATCCTAAATGTTTGATGCCAGGCTCATGAAGTATCTTCTTAGACACCACGAAACATTCCAATTCATAAGACAACCAGGGTCCCTACCTTGTCTCCCAAGAGGATACACTGGAGGAACGTACCTGTTGGCACAGTGGCTACAGGCGCTCTTCAACAGGAGACCACACAGTGGGCCACAGAGTAGTTTGCACAGGTGTCCAGAAAAGGGTTTCTTAGCCTTCCTGCCCTCTCCCCTCCCTGCTCCCCCTTGCCCCCAGGTTATAGCTCAGGTGCAAGGAGATGATATCCACACAGAACAGATACAAGAACCACCCTGGCTTTGAAACTTCATGTCCCTCAGGACTATCTCTTGTAACAACTCTGTAGGCAAGAGACATGCCCATGACAAGTCACTGCACTCAGGGAAGCTCTAAGTATGACTTCCCACAGGTATTTATGGTCCCCTCCCTGTCAGCTGCAGTCTCCCAATTAAAGGCCACTTTTACATAAGCGATGTTGCCTAGTAACGCTGCTGACATCCCATTTTATTAAGTTTCACAAGAAACAGAGCTAGAAAGTTAACAGAATAGGAAAAGATTCTGTTAACTCTTTGTTTACACAGGGTTAATTATAATAATTGAAAAACGAGAAGTAACAAAGAAAAAAGAAAAAAACTAAAAGCAATTACTCTAAGACATGGAAAATGCTCAAGTAAATTGTGGTTCACTAGACAAATAGAATATTATGCAGTCAATTAAAAATAATGTGTATGTCAAAAAAAGTGGACAATTTGGTGACGAACAGAGGGGAGGGGGTTTGGGGGGCTGGAGAAAGGGTTGAAGGGTTGAGGAAGTACAAATTAGCAGTTGACTGATGGCTAGGTGGAGGAGGGAGCAATTGGGGGGATCATTTTATGAACTGTAGAGATGTCTAAACAATGTACTGTATACTTGAAACTAATTTAAATAAATTTAAAAAATAATAAAGTGTATGTGCATTTTAAAAATGTAAATACTTAAGATGTAATGTAGAATTTTAAAAGAAGTGGGTTACAAAACTATATATATATATATATATATATATATATATATATATATACATATATATACATATATATGTATATACATGAGAGAGAGAGAGAGAGAGAGAGAGAGAGAGAGAGAGAGAGAGAGAGAGAGAGAGAGAGAGAATGCTGTGTGATAAACCCAAACCAAAAATAACAAGGGGAAAAAGGACTACTAAGAAACACAACCCTACATTCTTACCCTTCATTCCTTTTTTAAAAAAATCTCATTCCTTCTTATTTGGCTTAATTAGCTCCAAAGTCAAGTATTTTAGTAACTGATCATGCAACGAGGGCCTACTCTTGGTGCAGCTACAGCAGCTCTGACTGTGAGCATAAAGGGGGCTTCGATTTCCTCTCCCAGGAGGAAACTGCAACATGCAGCTGAGCAGAGAGAAACCACTGTCAGTGTTGAGTTTCCATTTGTGCACAGCACTGCTGTAGGTGCCATGGAGAGAAAAGAGGATGCCACCCTGCTCTCACAAAATTTACAATCCAGCCTTCAAATACGTCACTTATGCCAGCAATCATAGACTTGCCACTGCCTGCAACCTGTGCTGAGAACGATTCTGAGGTTACACTTGGGTTTAATGGTAGCGTGGTACGAGATATCAGTGACTGGCCATGGGCAAGCCAGGGACAGTGGCAGTACACACGCTAAGTATTTGCTACCTATAATGAAGCAGACACAGCTGTTTGTTTCCCTCAGGCTTTTCTGAACTACCTTCTTCCTTCCTGGCCTTCTTCCCGATAAGATGAAAGAGTCAGATGCTGCCCCAGCCTTTCATACAACCAAGGCTGACCATATTAAGTAGTAGTCTGTTGGGGGAATTGAGGGAAACAGACCATGATGTTTCTCCCCAATAAGCAAGTCGTGAGGGAGGAGAGACTCCCTGCCCCCTGCCATGCTTTGATTCCTGCCTACAAATACAGTTGTGGAGGGGGCATGATGTTTGGAGCAGCCATGGACATCACGGCCATGTGGAGCCTGTCTAGAGCTGCTCTATCCATTATGATAGCCACGGGTGCCTCTGAGTGCAGCATAACCAGTGTTTTAAGTATACGCCAGATTTCAAAAGCTTCAGACCCCAAAAAATTTTAAAAAGTAAAATGTCACATTAGCAATTTCTCTTACTGATTACATGTTGAAATGACAATATTTTGGATATACTGGATTACATAAAATATGTTATTCAAAGTAGTCACTTATTTCTTTTTACTTTTTAAAAAAAATGAAACTACTAGGAAATTTGAAATGAGACATGTGGCTCTCATGATGCTCCTTCCCACAGTCCACGGCTGATCTGGAGAACTTCAGGGAGCGTGACCTGGAGGCCTGACACTGTTAAACCAACCCTGGCAACTACCTTCAGACCTCCCACTATATAATAAAGCCATTATCGTCCAGGGTTCTTTTAAAACCTCACAATTGGGACATTAAAAGTAAGTAGAACAGATGTTGTCCCCACTTCACACATGAAGAACCAAAGGTTCAGAGATGAGGAGTGCTGCTCAAGGTCACGCGAAGGTTAGATAATGAGGGAGACGCAAACTACTTTCAGAAACCAAAGGCCCTTTATCTCGATGCAGGATCTTTTTACTGGACTGAGTTGTCTCTTAAATATAAAGATATATGACAAAATAATAGAAGCTTGGGCTCACCTATGTGTGTGAGTTATCCAGTCACCTAGAAAGCATGAACTTCTGCTTCTAAGATACGTTGGCAACAATTCTCCATGGTGTTTCTACATGTCTTGTGAAAGCTTATTACCTTTTCAAGGGTGTTTGTATTAACAACCTTAGAAGATAGATAGTGCCTCCTCTGGGGTCAAGGGTTGGGCAGGTTTACTTGCAGGTCCTTTATAAGGTTGGGGGTTTCTAAGCTCAGGGTCTCTCTGTTGTGACACAGACATAGTGTGTACACAGTACCCACCTGGCCCTGCTCCACATCACCCCATGGCACATCAGAGCCAAGGAAATCTGAGGCAAGCATGAAGCTCACGCTGCCTCCCGGACCATGAAAGTGCTGTCTGTGTCACCCCTGCTCCTGGGCTACCAAGAACCTTCTGCAGCAGGAACAGTAGTGTGGCGGATGCTGTGGCATGCCACCCAGATCGCCCTTCGAGAATGGAGAACTTATTCTCCCAGCTGTCAGCTGACCACCACTTTGGAAGCTGCCTCGGCTATAGAGAGCTAACCCATCTTGGGGTGGCTTGCTGCCTGCATGCAACAACTGACTGACATGGGGCCC
Organism: Macroglossus sobrinus; assembly: GCA_004027375.1. Taxonomy (NCBI): domain Eukaryota; kingdom Metazoa; phylum Chordata; class Mammalia; order Chiroptera; family Pteropodidae; genus Macroglossus; species Macroglossus sobrinus. The sequence goes on along the minus strand of PVKZ01003684.1, from coordinate 12,958 downwards.
ACATCCCAACTGGGTACAACTCTAAAGCATCATCCCAGCTTCAGAATCTCCTATAGGACTGGCCGAGGGCTCCACTGAGACTACACTGCAGCTCACCTCCTCCCTCTGCCCAGCCCTGTAGCCTCCTTTTCCCTCCCATAGATGTAGATCCCATGAGCACCCTGTCATAAATCTCCTGCATCCTAATTGACATCTCCAAGTCCACTTTCCCAATCAGTAACAATTAGGGGCTGCCTTCACAGGGATATCCTGGCCCGAGGGACTGCACAACTGTCTTGGATCCAGACTTCATATTTGAGTGCTAGAAACCCAGCATGCCTTGTCCTTAAGTGACCATCTTTCAGTGGCTTTTGTTACCCGGTAAAATGGAAAAGACCACTCTGAGACATACAGAGCAATGAAGACATGCCCAGCAAAGCACCCAACCCCTGAGCCTGCAGAATCCGCAGTTATCTGTGAATCTCTGTTGGTTTCTTTTCCCCTTTAGTTAAGCACATCAACTTTAATATAGGTGCCAAAGAAGAACTTACTTACCTTTTTGGAAAAAATGCAAATGCTCTGACCAAATTTTGATGGTCTCTTACCTGAGAAGCTCCTGGGGTTGGAGTAGCAGCTAATCTGGGTTTGGGGGCTAACTTCACGACCTCTTGGAAGGGTACGTCTGTCCCAGCTGCAAGGCCTAGAAGGGAAATCTCATTTCATAGCAGTGCATGTTGCAAATGAGGACATTAACCGGAAATGGCATTTCATCTCTGGGGTGATAAAATGTTCTAAAACTAGATTATCGTGATGGTTGCACAACTCAGTAAATTTACTAAAAATCAGTAAATTGTACACTTAAAATTGTGCGATTTTTATGTCATATGAAGTATGCCTCAATAAAACCATTTTAAAAAGGGAGAGAAAAGAAAGAATTCAAGTGCAGGCCTCTTACACAGGGCCTGGTTTGTCTTGCTCACTGAAAGCGCCTGTCATAGAACTGGCAGCTGCCCCCTGACATCCGACAGAAGGAGAAGGTCCACTTGCCTCTCTTTGCTCACATTGCTCCCTTTTCCCACCCCGGGCATCTTTCAATTCCTCCTGGCTCAGGGCCTTTTCACTGTTCTCTCACTGTTCTTCTCTTCCCTTTTCACATAACCTTTTCTCTTCTCTGGATAAGCCACAGCTAGGAACATCATGGTTTGAGATGCTCCCTAATCTTCCACCCTTTCCCCCCACCCCCACAAGCACCATCCACTTTCCTCAGAGCACTTCTCACAATTTCTGGCCATGGTTTTGTTGAAGGTCCCAGCCTTGCTAAACCAGAAGCTCTTCGAGGCCACGGACTAGGTCTGGGTCTCCGCTAAAGCCCTGTTGCCCAGCACACAGCCAGCATACAGAAGGCGCCCAATAAACATTCACCAGGCAAATGAGTGGCAAGGCTGCCATAGCTGGGCAAGAAACAGTGAGCAATTTCTAGGCGATTTAAGGAGTAATATCAGATCGACAGGGAAACGCACCACCAAGAGTGAAGGGGGTAAGCCATTGAAGAGATGAGACTGAGACTTCTAACCAAATGCCGGAATGTTATAGCCCAGAGCTGTATGCCTGAGAAAATGGGATGAGAAAATGGGACGAGAGATTGTGGTCCCTTCTCCACTCATTCACAGACTGGCTGTGTGAGAGAGTCTTCCCTGGACCCAGCTGTGGAGAACAGTGACTGACAGACCTCAGGCAGGAACTGCTGTGCTAGGACTTAGCTCGGGATCCGTTTGTGGGGGACAGAGTAGGGCAGTACCCCAGATAACCTTTGCCAACTAATTAGGCACAGAAAAGGGAAAATGTGAAAGAAAAGCAGTGGGGCATAGCAGTGGTGAGCCCGAAGGGGCATTCCTTTCCTGCTTCGGCAGGAGGAAGAGTGAGAAGCGGACCTCAGGCTTAACATAGGCGACAGTGAAGGCCAGAAGTTTATGAAAGTGTTTTCAAAGTTCTGAGGAAAAGTATTTTGAACTTAAGAGTCCTCTGCCCAGCCAAAGTGACATTCTTCAGGAGGACAAAACAAAGCCCTTGCTGGACATGTGAGGCCTCAGGAAGTTATCGTCTACTGAATTCCCTCTTAAAAATGCATGTAGGTTGTATATTTAAAAAAAGAAAACAAAACTAGTACTGAATGAAGGAGAAAGAAACTGAAAGGAGTTAAAAACTAAAAAGAAAGAAAACTCATAAGTGCAAGTAATATTCAATATGTTGTAAAGTTTAATTAAAAACATAACAACATGAAAATCAATTGCCACCCAATGATCTTGATATAGGAGATAACATCAGATAGGGTGAGGTGAATAAGGTGTGAAAGAAGGAGAATAAAAAGGGGTTAATTATTAAGAGAAGGATATGGCCCATGATTAAGTCTCAATGCTGATAGAAAAATATGTTTAACAGGTGTGTTAAAAAGTTAACCATTAACGTGTGAAGAATGAAACCTCTAGAGAAAAAAGGCAAAGCCCTTGGGGTGCATGGGTGGCCCAGAGGAGCAGCCTGGGCAAACTGACCAAATGGGAGGAAGAATGGCCTTGTGGGCACGTGCTGCTCCTGCCAGAACTTGCCTGGATCCGGGAGAAGCCTTCACTATTTGGAGTTTCAGCCCCGCCTCCTTTACAGCAATGGAGCCTGTGGAGCTGTCCAGGGTCCTGAACTCCTTGGCTCTCCAGCATTCACCTTTTGTCTCGACTTTCAGCTCTTGCTGAAAAGATGGCTCTGGACTTCACCCATCTCTCTTGCCCGCCAGGTGTCCAGACCCAAGCCTGCATGCCTTCAGCATGCCCTATATCCTTTCCCAATGTCCCTGTGCTGACTCTGCCTCTGACCAGGCCTAATGCAATTAGGACCCTGCCTCTTTCCCCACTTTAAGTAGAGGATAAAGGAACAGTGCATTTGGGGTGGTTCTTGTGTGCTGGGAGGGAGAAAAACAAAGCACAGCCCCCAAGACTCCAGTGTCCCTGAAAACTGGTAACTTCCTAATATCCCCTTTCCATAATCCTCAGCCCAGCCAGTGTCCCAATCTCTTCCAGAGGCACCTGTCACCCATCCATAGACCTACCATGGAAAGCTCGGTAAGCAGAGCCCAAGCAGGCCGAGTTAGCAGTGTCTATGACATACACCGGGGCACAAAACACATCAGCAAGCACCTGGAAAACAACAGAGGTTCGCACTGTGGATTTGTTCGTCAGAAGACACACGGACATTTGTACAAGCATTTTCCAGGCTCTCTCTCCTCATATGTCTTCCGATGCCTTTCATTCCATCTCTACTGCCTTGAAGGAAGTACACTTGGCCATGCTGCCCTGGTGATAACAGGGTCAGGATGACCTGAGGGGAGTCTCCAGTGGAGAGCCACAGCTTTCCAGGTTGTCCCTGCACTGCTTAGGGAGAAAGATGCAGGAAGTATGCTTAGCAAACAGTCAAGGTGGAGACGGCTGGGTATCAGATTAATATTAACAATCCTGAACACACTCATCTAACAAAGGCATGTTTTACAGGAATAAAGATAGAATTTTTCATTTATGTCCCAAAAATAAATTGCATAAATTTAAAATGGAGGGTGTTTACTAAGAGGAGCTCATGTGAAAAATATTTAGGGGTTTCAGTTGACCCAAAATATTGTAGCAGATGCTGTTGATGCCCCATCCGGATCCCCTGATGGGACCAGTGTGCACCCCTTTCCAACTGCTCTGAGTATTGGCTGCTAATGGCTCAGTTATCCCTTCTCGGAAGAATTGCTCTCAGCTGAACAGAGCTGCCTTTCACAAGAGGTTATTTTCACCTCTCCCCAGGGCAATAAGTTGGACCCCTTACCACAAGGTGGAATCAAGCTTGTGGTATATTTCATGTTCCAGATCTCCCCATGGGATGAAGCTGAAACCGACTCCAGCCAAAACCACATCCTTGCTTGCCCTTCTCCCCCTGCCCTGCTGCATCCTTCACTCCCTTTCTCCCTGGAAAACTCTCTCAACAAATCTTTTACATTTTTAAAAATTTCAGACTCTACTTCTAGAGAATCTCACCTAAGACAGGTATTTTATAAGTCAAGAGTTGATGCAGTTATTCAAACAGCTAAGGTAGTCTACATCCAAAAATACTCAGTGTCCCAATAAGACCCTGACAGCCCCAAGATGTAATAGTTTGCTTGTTAGACATTTGCAGGTCGAGTCCACTTTTGGTCATATATTTCTAACATAATGAAGTATCAGAAAGATGGTGACAAAGCATTACAAGAGAAATGGCTGGGAAATCAGAGGTCATTAAAATTGGAAGGGAGAAACTTTTAGGAAGGCAAGAACAGTGGCTTTTGATGTCAGAAGGTTTGCCATGTGGGACAGGCACTTTCTGTGTGACTCCAGAGGCCTGTGCTGGTATCGGAGAGTGGAGTTATAAGGACAGTGATTTCATCTGTGTATAAGACAGAACCTGTTTGCAATGTGAACTGTTAAACAACAGAGCTGGCTTCCTGGTAGAGGACAAGCTGTGAGCTCCCCAACCCTGTAGTCCTTATCGTCAAGTGTCTGACTCAGAGAAGTAACAGGTATAGAAAGGGCCCTAGTGCAGGGCCTGCTTCCAGCACTTACCTGTAAGATGTCTCTGTTGTGGGATGCCCCTCCGGTGGCTAAAATCTTTGTCTTGGGCACTGCAAGAAAAAAGAAAAAAACAAATGGCTGTGACAACTCCCTCAAGGCAGAAAAGGCTGTTTTACAGAGTTCTTCAGCCACACAGGGCTTGTGTTGGGCCCATGCCTCTTACTTATCACATAGGACTGGGAGAGAGATCCAAAGCGACTCTGTCTCTGCAGTCTTGTCACATATAATTTGCTTGTGAAGCTGCTATCCCACCCACTTCTTATTGTCTTCATTTTTTTTAAATCATAAAAAGACAAAATCTCTCAACAATCCAGGAATAGAAGGGAACTTATTTAATTTGATAAAAGCCATATATCCAAGATTTACAACAAACATCATTTTTAACAGAAACATTTAGAACTATTCTCTTTAAGACTAGTGTGCCTGCCAGATGACCCCACCTCCTAATATTCATACCTTCATGAAGTCCCCTCTCACATTCAGTAAGGCTGATTCATGTGACCAAAGGTATATTGTGTAAATGATGGAGTGTGAATTCCAAGACTAGGTTATAAAAGACATTGAGGCTTTCACCTTGCTCTGTTGTAGATCACCCTCTTGTGGATCACTCTCTTTGCAGGCAGCTAACTGTCATGTCTTGAAGACATTCAAGCTATGGAGAAGTCTACGTGGAGAGCCTTCTACAAACAACCATGTGAACTAGTCACCTGTGAAGCAGATCCTACAGCTTTAGTCAAGCCTTCAGATGACTGCAGCCCCAGATGACATACTGACCTCAACTTCAGCAGAGCTCTCAGTCAAAACCACCAAGTTATGCTAATCCTGAATTCTTGACCCACAGAGACTGTGTAAGACAATAATTGTGCACTGTTGTTTTAAGACACTACATTTTGAAGTAATTTGTTACAGATCAATAGGTAACTAATACTAGGAAGAAAACAAAGATTCACACTACCCAACTACTGTTACATAGTATTAGTTACACTAGTCAGTGCTATAAGACAAAATAAATAAATAAAATGTATAAGGATTTAAAGAAAGATAAAACTACCATAATTTACAGTGAATAAGCCATTTAGAAAAAATAAAAATAGGCAAACTAATAGAAGTTTAATAAGGTTATCAGATACAAAATCAACTTATAATAATCAATGGCATTCCTAGCAAAATTCAATTAGCAAATGTGATAGAAAATAAATTACCATTCACAATGTCAACCAGAAATGTAATGTAGCCAGGAAATACCTTAGAAAAGAATTCAAAGGTCTCCATGAAGAAAAAATTCACTGTTATTCAAGTACAAAAAAGAATATCTAAATAAATTTAAAAAATAAATATCCCAGGCTCTTGGATGGGGTTGAATTAACATTATAAAAGTATCAATCTTTTCAAATTAACTCACAAATACAATGCAACCTAAACAAAAATTAAAACTGGGTTATTTTTAAAGGACATGAACCAAATATATTACAAAATATTTATGAAAAAATAAAGACACATAAATAGCTAAGACAATATCTAATATTGCTATATTAGATATTAAGACATTGTTATAACTGACTTGCATGCCAGTAGAATTCATATGTTGAAGTCCTATCTCGTGGTACCTCAGAATGAGACTGTATTTGGAAATAGAGACAGACCTCTTTGAAGAGGTAATTAACTTAAAATGAGGTCATTAGGGTGGGATCTAATCCAATATAGTTGGTGTCCCCGTAAGAAGAAGAAATTAGGACACACAGAGGGAAGATCATGAGAAAACAGGGATAATTTCTGTTGTTTAAGCCACCCACTCTGTGATACTTTGTTATGTAGCCCTAGCCACCAAAACAGACTACACTGCAAAGCTGTAATTACACAGTTTGCCCAAAGAACAGAATAAACCGATGGAATTGAAAAGGGTTACAGAGAGAGACCAAGGTATATACAGGAACCTGATAAATAATAAACAGGGCACTACAAGTAATGGGGGAAATAGAGTTGGATAATCACGTGGAAAAAAAATTAAGCTGGATCCCAGTTTACACTATTCACAAAGATGGATTCCAGATGGATCAAAGTCCTAAATGAAGAAGTTACACTAAGAGTAGAAAATGCAGAAATATTCCTGTGACCCTGGAACAGGGGACAACCTCTTAAACAAGATCTCAAAAGCATAAAAGTTAAGATGAATTTAGTGGATTCAATTTAACAAAAATTTTGTTCACTTGTTTATACTATAAGCAAGGACAAAAGAGGATGCTTGCCATACAGAAAACTGACAAGGATCTCATATTTGAAGTATAAATAAACTCCTGAAAATCAATAAGAAAAAGAAAGGAAATCCAATATGGGGAAATGAGAAGGATATAAATAGCCAGTTCACAGGGGGAAAAAACAAAGTTACAAAGAGCCATTCAAACTCATTATTAATGAAAGAAACACAACTAAACCAACATTGAGATACCCCCCTAGTTTAAACCCATCAGATTAGCAAAACACTCCAAGGTGCTTAATGAAGAGTGCTGGTGAAGATGTAGGCACCCTCATGCATTGCTGCTAAGAGGAAATCAGTGCCTCTGGACTGCAAGACTCTCAACCTCTTCTGTCCACCCCCTAACATTGAGCAGCAGTAGCATTTGACCTCAAGCTAAAGAACTGTCTTCCAGGAAAAGCAAGTATCTACCAGGGGAGGATGCCTGGAGGGACTGAAAGAGAAGAAATTGAAGTAACATTGAAATAATTGCCATGGCAGACATGGAAAGAGATAGATACAGAGGGCCGTTCCACCCATTGGAGAAATAAGCTGGATTCGTCTTCCAACCAGGGTAAAACTCTGCCAGTTCTGGCATTTGGAGAGACTTTATAGGGAGGACTGCATCTTAAAAGCTTATACAGTGCTCACAGGCCTCAAGTTTAATGTCCTGCTGTCACCCCATCTATCTAGTCTCTCCAGGCAGCCCCCTGATGGGGCAGATGCAGGGAGGGTCACAGGGAGAAGGGACCTTGCACCTGAAAAGAAAACCTAGGTTTGTTGTCTACACTAAGAGACCCAGTTATTCACTCAGAACTATGAACCCACAGCCGGTGTAGTAGAGAAAAACCAACAGCATGAAAAAGAAGGATCACTGAGAACTAACAGAATAGCTTAGAAGAAAAAGAACTCAGGTCAAATTTAAAAACAAAAGAGCAAATTTGAAAAATTCTAATATTTATATTCACATGTACTTAAAGGGTAAATAATCCATAAAACAACAATTATGAAAAAGAACAGACCAGGACACACACAAAAAAAAAGAGTTCTAGACATTAAAAAATAATGTATGATTATATTTTTTTAAAAAACTAAATAGAAAAGCTAAATAGTAGAATAAACATGGCAAAATCTGATAACCTGAAAGATACAATCTAGGAAATTCTCTATAACTTAAAGTGACAAACAGATAGAGTACATTTAGAAGACATAGAAATCATTCTCTATCATCTATTCATTCTACAAAGCTCTAAGGAGAGCCCAACTAATCCTAGACGTAGTTTAAGCACTGACAATAGGTGGTTTACCAAGACAGATGAGATTCCTGCTCTCAGACAAGTTCTAGTTCAGGAGTGACAGACAGTAAACAAATAGGTAAATTAACAAAATAGATGGTGATAATGACAAGTTCTATGATGAAATAAAGCAGAGAGAAATCAGGGGCACAGGGCCAACATTTGGTTCAGCAGTTCCTCCACCTCGGTACCACTGACATTTCAGCCTGGGCAAATCTTTGTTGTAGAGGGTGGCCCTGTGCACTGTAGGATGTTTTAACAACAACCGTGGCCTCTACCCATGAGATGCCAGTAGCACTCCCCACTTAAGGCAACCAAAACAGTCCACATATCATCTTGCGGGCAAAACTGACCCTGTTGAAAACCACTGATCTAATATGAATTCTAGTAAAAAGAACAGAGAAAGTGGAGCAGAAATAATCAAAGAAATAATATTTATTTATAATTAAAAATGTTTATTATTTATAATAAATAATAAAAGAATATAATAAAAGAAAGTCAAGTATATTCAGATGAACGGGGCCAATGAGTGCTCAGCACAATGAATGAATAAGGCCTATGCCTAGACATTGAGAAATTTCAGAAGTCTAAGGAGAAAGAGAAGATTCTAGAAGATTCTTTAGAGAAAAAAATACCATGCAGACAGGCATCAGGTTTCTCATGTGGCAACACTAAAAGTCAGAAAACAATCTATAACATCATTTTCAAAGTTCTGAAATAATATGATGTTTGAATTCAGAAGTCAACATATTGTAAAAATAGCCTTTAAGGGCGAAGGCAAAACCTTAATGTAAACTATGGACTTCAGTTAACAATAATGTATCAATTTTGGTTTGTTAATTGTAACAAATATACCATACTAAAAGAAGCTATATGTAATAGGGGAAACTCTGTAGGAGTAATATAAGGTTATACGAGGGAGTTATATTGAGTGGTAATATGAGAACACTATACTATCTGTTTGATTTTTCTATAAATCTTAAACTGTTCTTAAAAAATTTATTGATTAAATGTTAAAAGTTTAAAAAAAATGACTTTCATACAATCTGAGACCATTCCCACACATGACAGAATTAGACAAGGATGCCCTGAAACAAAGATGACATGGAGATCAAAAAAAAAAGTAAGATGTGAGACATAATAAATAGTAGGGATCAAATAAATCAGTCAACTGTATAATTTAAGGAAGTATTGATGTATAATGCACACAAATCAGTAACATTCTGGAACCAGAAAATGGGAGGTGAAGAAAGGAGAGATGAGAGGGAACGAGATATCTTTTTATCATGGGGGATGTAATTACTGAATTGAATATAAATTCTGAATGTTGAACAAATACTATACATTTTAATATCTATGTTAAAATTTCAAAGGGTAATTACTAGAAAGAGAAGAGAGCCTTTCAGCTCAGATGTCTACAACAGGAATGCCTGCAGAGGCCAGGAGGATGCTGTACTGAGTGGACAGGGCTAGCCTATGTCAACACAGGGTGATGATGTGGTCCCCCAGTGAGCAGACTCTACCTAAAGGTCTTTGATACAAAAAAGTAAACACTGTGCTAGCCAAACACAACAAGTTCTGGAAACAGAATCTGTACTCAGCTGTCAGTTTATTACCAATGCCTGATGAAATAAAGAAAAATCAGCCAAAAACATTTACAAGATTGTTCTCAGCAGCATTGTTTAGAATACTGAACTAACGAGAAAGACCACATGTGTATCACGGAAGAATGGATAAATAAATCATGGTATAAATCTTGTGGTAGGATACTATACTGCAGTGAGTTAACTAATAGCTACACTAGTTCATGTGGACGAATTCATAAACATAACAGGGACAGAATCAAATCACACAAGAACGTATACAGTAAAGTCCATATATCATGAAGTTCAGCCACAAGCAAACAAAATAATGTAATGTTACATAGCTAGCAAAGCCATAAAGAGCCTCAAGGAATGATAATACCGAAATCAGGAGAGAAATTACTTCGGGGTTTGGAGATGCAACTGAAGAGGGTACACAGGACAGTTCTAAGGTTCTGGCAATGTTCTAGTTCTTAACCACAGTGCTCAATAAATGGGTATTTGATTCATTAGATTTTTACATTTAGGTTTCATGATTAGCTGTATGATTTGTATACTCTACTGTATGCATGGTAATTTTCACAACAAAAAGTAATAAACATCAGTCTAACAAAGGACACATAGTTCCATTTCTGGTCAAAAAGGAGACGGTTAAGAAAGGACATCACTTGTGCTGTAACAATGAGAGAACGCTGACATGCAATGCAAACACACACATTTTTATCAAACGCTATCAAAAAGTTGTCAGTGCAAAGAAGTCTCAATACATTTAGTTCCAGGATGAGATGACCCCTTAAGTGCTCACTCATCCCAATACTATAAGGCAAATGAAATAGTAAGTCCCCAGAGGCAGATGAGCTTGGTCAGGATAGAGAGAAACCTGTCCAATGTTTAGCAACTGTGTTTGGGCAGGTGTGGCAAAGTGGAGTCTGGAAGTGCCCCAAAGGCAGAGCTAGTCCTCCCCACACAAGAAATTTCCCCCGGGGACTGCTACTGTGTGAGGGTGAGACTGGGGCAGAGGGAAAGCAGAGAGATCTCTGTAATCCCACAGTGCTTAGACCCGTGCATTCTGCACTGCTTGGCTCCTTTACAATGAGAAGGTATTCATTTATTACATGATTATTTAAACAAATGTTTTAAGTCCCCAATGTCCCCTCTCAGCCTGCCCCATCTTCATCCTCAGCCATTAAGAACACATTTGTTGATAGTGGTGATGGTTGAACAACTCTGTAAATATACCTAAAAGCCACTCAATTGTACACTCAATTGTAAGTAAATGAGTTGCATGGTAATATAGATTGTATCTCAATAAAGTTGTTTAAAAAAAAAAAAAGCAGGCATCTGGACTGGGAAAAGGGAAGGGACGTCAGCCCCCTAAGGCAACAATCTAGGGTGTGGGAAGATGTTCTAGAATGAGTCCATGTTGGAAAATCAAAAACAGCCTCCACGTCTGAGCACAGAGAAAGACAACTGGGCATGAGGTCGAGCACCATGAAGATAGTTTTTGATGAACTTTTACGGTTTGTATGCACAAAGGAAATAGGACTATATGGCTATGTAAAAACAAGCTCATAAAGGAAAAACTCCAGATGGTACAATGGTTGGATAATGGGATGGGATTATAAGTAGTTTTCTTTTATTTTCCAAATTAGCTATAAGGTTATATTGCTTTTATAAATCAACCTAAAAAAAGAGAAAAGAAAAAAGAAAGAAAAATACATAAACATGCAAGCTAAAAAGGGACCATGGCTTTAACTCGACCCAGCTGATGTTGGTGGTATCTCAACATCAAGAAGGCAATTGTTCCTTACTTTTAAATAAAGCAGATGTAGGCCAGGGATTAAGAACCCAGCATCTGGAGCCATATACTGGTTTAGTTCAGAAGCTCTGCCAGTCTCAAGCAAGTGACTTAACACCCAGTTTCCTACTTCGTGAAGCAGAATTAATATTAGCACCTACCTCAGAGGCACTGTTATTAATAAGAAATAAGTGCTTAGAACCAGGCACACAGTAGGTGCTTAGCAAATGCTGGCAGCCATTACTATGACCATCGGTCATACTTATTCTCTTGAGACGCTATTAAAAAGGTTATGGCTGATCAAGAATGAAACCTGAGCAGGTCAACCCACATAGCAGAGGGGAGAATGATGCCTCTTGTCTGCATGGCCCTTTGTGGTTCCAAGCACATTCATTTACAAGATCCTGTTTGAGAGGAACCCAGCAAAGCTGGCAAGACAGGTTTGATTCTGCTTTGAAGCTTGCTAAGCGGATAAGTAATTTTATGCCGTTTTGCACAGGAAACACTTTAGAAGCTGGGAATAATGACATGATCGTATTACCTCTCCTGAGCAGAACGATCTCTCTGCCCTCAGCACCCCTCCCGCCACCCCGGGCTGTCGGGGCCCCCGCCTGACAGCCAGAGGACGCTTCGTGCCAGGCACTTGGCGCCAGCCTCAGCACCATCCCTGCCCTGCTCGCCTAATCTCATTTCTCAGGGAACTTCTGAAGTCTTCAAGACCTCTGGGGGATTTCTCAGTGTGCATGGTAGGATGGAGAGGAATGAGAACATTTATAATGCTCATTTATTTACAATCATGCACAGCTGAACAAAGGGATGCCTTCTGAGAAATGCGTTGTCAGGCGAACATCACACAGTGCACTCACACAAGCCCGGATGGTCTTGCGTGCAACACACCCAGGATACATGGTGTGGCCTACGGCTCTGAGGCTACAAGCTCGTACAGCATGTTACTGCTCTGAATACTGCAGGCAACTGTAACACAATGGTATTTGTGTATCTAAACATATCTAAACAGAAAAGATACAGTACTTCTATATGACTGGCAGCACAGCAAGTCTGTTTATACCAGCAACACCACAAACACTTGAGGAATGTGTTGTGCTACAATGTTAAGACAAGCTATGTCATCACTAGTCGATAGGAATTTTTCAGCTCCATTATAATCTTATGGGACCACTGTCATACATGTATGTGGTCCGTCATTGACCCAAACGTCATTATGTGGCACATGACTGCATTCAAAAATTTTTACTGAACACACACATTCTGAAAAATGTACATACACATCATAAGCTGACAGCGTGATACATTTTCAAAAACGAAACACACCAGCATAACCTAGAACATCACTAGCACCCCAGGGGCCCTCTCATGCCCCCACTCCTGATGGGTAACTGCTAACTATACTGGCTTCCAACAATGGTGAACAGTTTCCC
>PVKZ01003683.1:0-118758 GCA_004027375.1 Macroglossus sobrinus | reverse complement strand
AACTGTATATAAAAAATGTTGTATTTTATTTAAATGGGAAGAAGATAAATAATGCATATTGGTATTTGCATATGCACAAACACACACATATTCTGGAAAATCCCACAATATATCCATAGCAGTGATGTTGTGTTTGGTGTAGTGAGCCCTAGCAAATGAGGGACAAGGGTAGGAGGAAGTCTGTTTTCTTTGTTTTTTTGATTTGGGGATCATGTAAATACACTTACATTTTTTTTTTGTTTTTATTTATTTATTTTTTTTACATAAAATAAAATGAAATAATACAAAACACACTCACTTTTCCGATTTTACATTTTAATTTGCCTTTAAAATGTTTAATGAATGTCAACATATTTTTCCTTAGGTCTATTGGCCATTTGAATTTCTTATTTGGGAATTATGCCTTTCATATCTTTTGACAATTTTTTAGAAATTGAAGCTTTTTTTTATTGATTGTAAGAGCATCTTCTATATTAAGAATGCTAATATCTGTCTCAGATATATTTCAAATGTTTCCCCCAGTTTGTAGTGTATTGTTTAGATTTCAATGGTGTTTGATATGATATATTAGAGTTTAAAATTTTTATGGAGTTGAATCTATCTGTTCTTTTATTTTGAAAACTTCCTTTGCAAATATAGTTGGAAAAGTTTCCCCTCTAAGCTAAGCGATTCACCTCTATTTTGTCCTAGTTCTTTTAGAATTGTTTTCCTGTAAATCCTCAATTCTTTTAAAATGTATTTTTATGTACAATATAAAGCCAGAATATAGCCTTTTCTTTCTTTCTTTCTTTCTTTCTTTCTTTCTTTCTTTCTTTCTTTCTTTCTTTCTTTCTTTCTTTCTTTCTTTCTTTCTTTTTTTTTTTTTTTTTTGGCAAACAGCTATCTAGTTGTCCTCAAACGAGTTATGTGCTAAGCCACCTTGTACTCACTAACTTGAAATGCTGCCCTCATGGTGGAGTAAATTATTTTCACCCGCGGGCCTATTTCTGAACTTTCCCTTTTACTCCTTTCCTGAGCTGTCTGCTTAGAGCGGCACCAGACCAGCCTGGTCTTCGTTACGAAGCCACCACGTTCTTCTGAGCTGAGAGCCTGTGCTTGCACACACCGTTTGTCCGGACCCTGGGCAGGCGCCCAGCCCGCCTCCCTCAATCCTAGCAGCACCTGCTCTGTCGGGGTGGGTGTACTTGCCCCCCACTCCCATCCTATCTGAAGGGCCTGTATCCCTCTCCACCAGTCCAAGAGCTCTTCAAGTCTGAGGTGGTTTCTTCTGTTTTGCATACTTCTCCCACATGCCTGCCATCGGGCATAGCGTGCTGTTTCAGTGCCAGCCACGGAACAATGGAGAATCCACTAAATTCCGGCTTCGCTACTCACTAGCACTTTTATGTTATCTCAGAAAAGAAAATTTTCCACTCTGACTCTCAGAGTCTTTCTTTGCCATCGAAATGAAGGTAAAAATCCTTACCTCGGAAAGTTGGTGAGAGGATTGAAATAAGTAGTACTCTTAAATATTCCTGGCACAGGCCCTGGTACAGAGGAGGTTCATTTATTCATTCATTCAAGGTCCTCGTTCATCAAATATATATGAATGTTTTGATTGATTCATTCTGTCCTCCATCATCACGAGCTTGGCTGTGCTGAATTAAGTTCTCCCATAATGGCTTCTTAGACAAGGAACCAGGCAAGTCTGCTGATAGGTTCCAGATGGCTTAAAGCCAGATAAAGAACCCCACGCCACCTCCAGTGGGGGGGTTGACCATTTTGGGGTAAGCACAGAGAGAAGGACAGGATGAAGGGCACTGAGCTTAGTGGTAGGGAAGTAGGCTCTGATGTGTGTATGTCCATATATATGTGTATACGTGTATCTACGTGTATATACCATATGTATGTGTATGTGTGTGTGTGTGTGTGTACATTTATATACGTATTTTAATACATTTGGTTGTTTTGTTTGTTTCTAGCAGTGCCCAGGGAGTACATGTTAAGACAGTAGAAAAAGACCCTGGAAAGTCAGCTGTTGAACTATCCACAGACATTTTATGATGGCCATAAATGGGGCTATGGCGGGGTGACACACCAGGCAGCATTTTGATCGGTGGCCTCAACAGTGCCATTACCAACCTTCTACAAAAGTGATGGTTAGATAGAAAATAGGTAGATAAGAGAGAGAGAGAGAGAGAGAGAGAGAGAGAGAGAGAGAGAGAGAAGGAAGATGATAGGTACTTCTGCATAAGCGCTCTACTCCATGTGCTCTCTCCCATCCCCATCTTTCCTCCTACCTTTCATTTCCTTCCTCCTACACCTTACACTCTCTCCAGAAGACTCAGAGCTGCTATCCGTTCTCTCTGGCAGCTCTTAGAGCTTCTAAACTGAGCAGCTGTCAGTCAAACTCTAGCGAGCAGAGTGAAATCTCTCAGTGTCGTGGAAGAAAGTGGGGACGTGGGAAGAGGCACCAGTGTCAAATGTAAATGTGCATGAACAGGACCCCCAGGGCTGCAGGAGAGCCTCCCGTGACCTCCCGTGACCTCCCCTGACCTCCCCGGGCAGGGTTGGTTTCTCCCTCCTGCAGGCTCCTGCAGACATTGTTCACTCCTCAACTTGGCCCTGTGTTTGTGTGTCTGCATATCTGTTTTCTCACTAGGTAGTGAGCGCCTCAAGGCCAAGGATTTATTTGTTACCTGATGATCCTAGCATGGTGCCTGGAACATGGTAGACACTCAGCAGGCACTTGTGTGGAGGAGCGAGTGAATGCGTGTATGTTCTGTTGGTCATTAGTGAGTTTTCTACAACATCACATGATCATATCCCTCACCCCTGATGGTGTGGCACAGGTAAGGATACCCGCTACATGCATCGATGGCCCTGTTCTTGAGTGTTACTGGGGTGGCTTTGATTTCCCTGTCTTCTCTGGGGTAACCACAATGCAGCACTGCATGCTGGCTCTGGGACTCCACGAGGAGGAAGACGATGCCCCATGCCCTACCTAGATGATGAGTCTATGTTGCAATTTATAGTAGTTTTGAAATAGGGGCTTTTAGAATAAGATTGAGGTGGAAGGAATGTCATGTCATGTATTTATGACCTATGTGACTCTGGGAAGGACTTTGCTGCTGTTTCAGTACCTTTAGCGTGGGAGATAGCCTCCATCTCAAAGGGTTGGCATCAGGATTAGATGAATAGCACACGAGAAGTAGTGAGCACCATTCTGAGCAAACAGTAGGCACTCGATAAATGTTAGCAATTATTACTAAACTACATCTTGTTGTGAGTGAACAGCTGTATTTGACTAGATGAAGGGAGAAGAGAAAGAACTAGAATGAGTAGATGAGTTTTAATTCCTGGTTCTGTGAACACCCAGTGTAACTAGTAAGGCATACTTGGAGTCATGTCAGATATTGAGGAGGTGGGGTAAACTGAGGTACAGGATTCTTTTCCAGGCCTTGTAATCATACCACACGAGCACCAGGTCACTGAGTAAGGCTGTTTGCAGCTCTGTGTTTTGAATTTGAGCAAATTTCTAGAAATGGAATGATTTTCATATTGATCGCTCAGTGCACATCACTCAGATCACTGTCTGCCCCCCTGAGGTGTTCCCAACCTACTTGCAGAAACAGGGTAAAAGCTCAGAAAAAAAAAACAACTTAAAAATAATTCAAGAGTTCAGTGACAACTCAAAACATTTCCACGTGGAGGCAGTGCAAAATGTCTTCCTCGTGAGGGGTCCTGATGAGCGCCGTGCTCCGGGAGAGAGCCCGGTGGAGCAGGCTGGTGACAGAAGGCACCCTGGACAAAGAGGTGCGAGATGCAATCTGGACCCCAAGAAGGAGGCGTCCTACGGAGAGGAGCAGGGAAACGGAAGCTGTCTTCTGGTGGCATGAGCAGACCGGGCTGAGTGGGGCTCATGCCACAGGAGAGAAGCCTGTGTGTCTGGCCTTGAATGGAGAGTGTGGGATACATTCAGAACCGTGGGTGGCTTTGACATTTCCAGAAGTTCCATTTAAGACTTTCCTGAGTGCTCACACCTTCACTGTGGATTTGACAGCCTCACTTGGAAGAAGCTGAGTGTCTCTATCTGGGCGGGGGGCGCTTTTTCTGTACCCCCAAAACCACTAGGGGCTGGTGGCTGCTCACTCAACTCGAGGTTCTGTTTTCTCAGGAGCTGTTTTCTAAAATTTTTTTTGTGGCTGAAAAATAACGGTTTTGTTTGGCCTTCATACAGCTTAAGGAGTATGAGTGACAGGCCCAGTTTACACATGTGAAGTTAGTGGCAGGTCTGGGGCAGAGCTGGGCTCACATCCAGAGTTCCGGAGCCCAAGTTCAGGGCGCTGAAGCCTACTTCGCAGCTGCCTCAGGAGGTTTGCCCCGGCTCTGAGAGTTGGATATAAAAAAGCTGATACAAACTCAAGTCTTTGCCTCAAAGGGCATTTTACATAATCAGAGTAAAAGTCATTTCCCCAAAATTTGTCTTCAGAATAGCTGATGGGCATTTAGGAAATGACTCCAATAAGAAATGATACTTCAAGACACCTAAGGAAACATGGCCTTCAGTCCCTCCCATACCCCGGTAGGCTAAGGTTTGGCCGTGAACCACAGTGTGGGTCTAGTGGTGACAGGTGCGTGGAATCCAAGCAGACATGTGGCCCCATGGACTGCTAATGGGGACACGCCACCCAGGGAGTGTGATGGCAGAGGCGGAGATTTATTGCTGGGAGCTAATGGTTGCCATGGATACGACTGTCCTAGCCCTGCCTTCCACCCCCCTACCCAAACTGGCCCAGGAAGAAAACCTATTTCAACCCCTTTGTGGCCCTTTTTAAGCTACGTCTGGAGACCATCCAAGAAGCTAAATAAGTAGGGAAGTGAGGCGATATCAACCCAATTTGGCAATTAGCCCGCATCAGGCCAGGCAAGATGGATTTTCAGCTTCAAGGAAATTGGCATGAAGAGCAGAGGGAACCCATACATTTTTCTTTCCCATCTTGGGTCTCTTTCTAGTGAGTTAAAAAATCTATTTTTCAAAATATATGGGCCTAGAAAGAACCCAAACCTGGGAAGAGTTTTTGCCATTTGATATATCGTCCCCTTTATTTAAAATGATGAAAGAGAGAAAAATGTTTTTCAAAGTGACATCATTTATCTTATGATAATCAATGAAACCCTCATAAACTAATATGTTAAAGAAAACATTTAGGCTCAAACCAAGCAAAAACAGGAAAGATCCTAGAAGTAACCCCAGGCCCCTGAGGGGAGATGCAGTGGTCCCACTCCGCTCTCCTCTCTTAGGTCATGTGTTGGTCGTATAATTTTCCAGACACTCTTTCCTGTCTGCTAGGGTGGCTGATCACTAATAAACCACAGGCCCGTTGCTGCTGGCTCTTCCCCTGCTTGCAGTGTCATAAATATAACAGGACCCACTGACACCCTCTGCTTTGGACTGACCTTGATTATTGCCTAGGAACCGAGGGCCAGGACAGCTCTGCCCACTTCTCTGGGCTCCTTCTTTTCCAGGGGAGCCAGCCAAGCAGGTTTGATTGTCCTGGACATCCTCAGCCAATAGAACACGGGGCCTCAGGTGAAAGCAGGCTCATCGTTTCCCTTCCTTGCTGTTCAACGCACACGGTTAGTCACGTTCTCCTGGTTTGCCTGGTGGAGAGGAGGCGTTTGTGACAAACCTCTTCCTCCCTCTCCCACCCATGCTCACCTGTGGGAGGGAGAGGGAGCTCTTAGGAGTCTGTCAGGAGAAGCATTTCTGGGTACTTTTCCATTTTCAATAGTTTCTGACCCAGTTTAGCATGGAGATGCCCCAAATGCAATAGCAAAGCTGCGCCTCTCGGGGGGGGGTCTTCCTCCCCTCTGAGGTTACCTGTCTTGCAGGTGCAGGGAGGGGGCTGCCCTGTACTGTTTGGAAGAAGAAGGCTTCAGGGGCGTTGAGCTTTATGTGGAGGCAGAGGGTCCTGATCTTCTTGATTGTGATCTGAGGGCATTAGAAACCTTCCTGCCATCAAATATCTTAGTTACCAAAATACGTCAATGCCCAAAGTTTCACCATTGTTTTACGCATGTTGGTTAAGCAGTGCTTTTCTTCCTTTTTTTTTTTTTTTTTTTAGTGTGTGTTGGGAAACATTGCCCTCTTGACTCTCTCCTCTTGGTGATAAAAGGCCATCACTCACTTCTTTATTCAGTCCTAATTTACCGAGTATCCTCTGTGTTCTAGGGACCATACCAGGCACTGAGGTTAGAACAAGGAGATGCTTGGATCACATCACCATGAGGTGACAAGCATAAAAGAAAGGCCAAGAGAATCACGAGGATTCCTGAGTCAACTCCAGCAGCCCCAGACCTTCCAATGACTCCTTATTTGTTGAAACCGCCGGCGTCAGTACAGCCTCTGCTTCCAAAGAGTCTGATGTGGACAAATAATGATATCTGAGTGGAGAAGCATTGACAAACAATGCCATACTGGACACCTCCAGAACTGTCCACCCTTCCTCACCCACCTCGGGTGTGGGGAGGTGGGCCTGGGAGGTTGGCCCCGATGGGCTTCCTCATCCTCTGGCGTCCAGGAGTCTCTGCCAGGATCCTGGAGGCTGGGAGGAGAGTGAAGCCCCCACTTCCTCCTTGCTTGGGGCCCCCTGGGGTGGCTGAGGTCTTCTAAGAAAGGCATCCGCCTTTATGGGGCAGCCTCCTGCAGCTCTCTCCACCTTCCGGAAGTTGCTTCCTTCAGCCCTGGCATGGAACATCTCTGCTGCGCTCACCTCAGGAGTTTGCCATCCTTTGCTGGTTTCCCCGAAGCCTGTCCGTACTTTGTAAGAATCCCTTCGTCAGAGTCTCCCCTGTTACCCCAGCCGAGCCACACCATCCGTTTCCTCTGGGGCTTGACCACGCTGGTCCCTGATGCGTACTTCGGCCCATCGTGATGCCAGGCGTATCTTTAAAATCGTACAAACGCATATGAAATAGATGCTCTTACATCACTGTGTCATACTTGGTGCTCAAAGAACCCTGCAATGGAAGTGGGGGGGGGAACTGAGGACCCTGGGATGAGCAGCTGCAGATGCTCATAGTGTCCGGGCTGGCATTTGGACCTCACGAATGGCAGACCCTACACCAAGGAGTGGGGCTCTCTGTCTTGGAGCCCTCTCCAAGGTGGGGACTGGTCAGTACAGACTCCCTGAGCTCCCACTGTCCCTGCTGCCACCACCCTCCATCCCCCCACCAGGCTGCAGAATGGGAAGCACTGGTCCCCAGCCAGCAGCCAGCTCTGTGTTCCACGTTAAGGAAGCATGTTCTACAGGGAGCTGGGGGTTCCATTTTGATCTACAAGACCTACAAATAACGCTCTACAGCCCATTGTTTTGCTAAAAATTACCCAGAGTTCAGCTCTTTCGCACTCGTTCTGCTGTATGGAAAGAAGCCACAGTAGCAATCGGTGGGTTTTCCATGGTCTCTGCCCGTCCACGAGCTCTGATTTTGCTGGCTGTATTTTGCTTATGCAGTCCCAGCTGTGATTATCAATGTGAGCATTCACCGCTCCTGGGTCTGACTGTAGCAACAGTAATAAGATTGGGGGTGGGGGTTGTCTATCTACCAAGGTTACAATCTTCAGACTGACTGGGGGTGAGGGAGCGGAAAGCGGGGAGGGAGGAAGGGAGAATGTATGAGAGAGCTAACGATGAGGTGAGCTCCAGAAGGAAGCAGGAGAGAAAGGAAGGGAAAGCAGAGTAGATGCAACACCAGCAACGCAGTGAGTCCCTCCACATCGTGGCTCCAAACAAACTCTGAGTCCTGACACATCCATCTCTGAGCTCAGACTCTCCCCGACTCTCCGGGTTCACGGACCAGACTCCTCTCGCCAGCTGTTCCCTGTCACCTCTTCAATCCTTTAAATACAGGCAGATAAACCCAGCGGGCTGCAGGATAAATTAACATGTTCAAGCAATTACGGAGGCTACGTGATAATGCAAGTACAAGGGCTTACGGGTTAGGTCTGGAGGAGAGAAAATGAACATCTGAAATCCTCATAGTGTCTTTAAAAGTCTTAAAGTAAGAAAAATATTTTCCTGGTGGAGTGGGGCTGGTGGTGGGGATTCTGCCACCCACTGATTTGCAATTCTCAAGGTAGTCTGAAATTCATTTCAAATCTTCAATCAAACCCATGTTTCTTTAGTAAGCACCTTCACATTTAAATTATGCAAATGTTCTGAATTCTCTCTTTTATAGCTCATCTAAGCAAATGCTTAGATTTATGATGCTCTTGCATATTCAAAATTGGCCAATAGCTTGTGTAGGACACTAGGTGGGCCTAAATATCCTGGAGTGTGTGTGGGTGAGTGTTGTGCACATGTGCGTGAATATTGCTGGTGGAAGTTGTAATTCGAGCCAGACACGGCCATTGGAGACACGCAGAATTCAATCAGTTATTATATTAATAGCCACATGAGTTGCATAGCCCTAGCAGAGAAGATGGAGTAGTACATAGATTATTGAACCCAATCGAGTATGCAGTTACCTGAGGGGAGGTTATAGGCACTGTATGACTTAAAAATTTAGCTAAAATCATAACCCAGGAGAACCAGAGCTGTGTGATTCCTCCATGCCTTGAGTTTTGAAAACCATGAGTAGTGACCATAAACATGGTGTCAGCCTGGATGCTGGTTGCAGACAAGAATATGATCAAATTATGGTTAACACCCATGGTCCTTTAAGAAACCTCAGCTGGTAGAGAGAAAAAATAAAAAAAGCCTGGGAAGGTAATACCCAGATTTGTTTAGGATGACAAATTGTTTCCTTTGAGTGCAAGCACATTTTAATCCAGGAGCTTTTAAAATTAAAAATGTAAATGTTAAAAAAATCAACATTTTATTTTTGTATTTGGGAATTCTGTGCGTATTTGGTACTTTACATTTTTAATGTTTAAAAGGATTTGTCTTCTTTCGTAACAGTTCAGCCTTGTGATCATAGCTTAAAATGTGAACTGAGTGATTCATCAGATCTTAAATGGAAATTTTATTAAATTAACATACAGGGTTAAAACATCTAGGAGAAATTAGGGTTCACCATGTTGTAAGTTTAATATATAAGGCTGTAAATAGCTGGGAGGTTTATGTTTGTTAAATTAGTCAAATGACATACTTTAAAAGAAAATAAAACATAGTGAATTTATAACTGCAGTTTAAAATGTTGAAAGGAATTTAATTAACCATGTTTATAAATGAAATCACCTGTGAATCAAAGTCTCCCTTAAAATGGTTGTTAAAGCTTATTAAGACTTACACATAGAATAATGAGGTTTATAAGCTAAATGTAAAATGTAAAAGCCTAAGTTAGAAGCAGGTTTTAAAATCTGTCCCTTTAAAGAGAAACAGTAGAACATAGTAGTTTAGAGCTTGGTGGCCGGGGCCCGCCTGCCAGTCTTTAAAAACCTAGCTCTGCCATTTAACTGGCCAGGTAAATTAACCTGAGTGTGCTTCAGCATCCTCACCTGTTAAATTGGAGTGCTGACATTAATAGCAGAATATTAATAGAAGAGTATATAAAATAATAGATTTAAGCTCTTCGGTAGTCCCTACCATATACTAAGACCTCATTAAATGTTAGCATCCATTAATAATAAATCAAAAATTGTATTTCCAAAACCAAACCTGAAACAGTCTTTTCTTCATACAGAAATCCCCCTATGAGAATACTGAAGACCTCACAGTGACATGTATCTGTATAAGGTACTTCTGACACAGCCCAAAGGAGTGCTTTGAAAAGTGAAAAAATTCAGTCAGTTAAGGTTTTTTTCCCTCTTCTTAGTTCTAAGAACTTGGCACCAAGTTGCCTACCTTGTCTGGTCTGGTCAGATGTGGGAAGTGTAGGTCCAGGTGGCACCATCTCCGGGTGGGGCGCCAAGCCCTGCCTCTGTTTCAGGCATTTCCTATCTGAGGACCTCTGCCAGCATCCAAACATTTTGTTAGCACTTTATTAGTGAGCAGTCATTAGTATCTAATGATTCAGAAGTTATGTAGTGACCCAAAGTCATGTGGATTTGAGATCACTTTTTTTTGCATTAAATATGTATACACACACATTGTAATGGCAGACTGGATAATTTGACTAAATCTCTCACTTAGAACTAGAGAAGCTGGATGTGACCTAAAAGATATCAGTTTGAAGGTACTGAAGGGTTAACAAGGCATAGAACAATCATAAGGCTGAGATGCAACTAAAGAAGGAAACCCAGAGAGATAAGCTTGTCACTGAGGGAAGAGTTTGGCCTTATAAATACTTGCTTATTTCAAGAGACAAAGGCCAAGAAGCTGAGGGGAGCTTATAAGGCTAGGAGCTAAAATCTAGGGGTACAGCAAGGAAGGGGGTAAACCCCACCCCATGTTAGAGTGGAGACCTGAAGGGCTAATTCCTGAAAGTAAGGGCGATCCAAATGAATACCATCCCTTGTAGGGAGTGACGACTTGAATAAGAAACCAAGGTAGAGAAAATTTAATACTAGATATCAAGACTTATAAAGCTATAGTAATTTAGACAGTGTGGAACTGGCAAAAGAATAGACAAATAGGCCAAAGCAACAGAATTAGAAGGTCAGAAACAAACATACATATGCAGACACTGCAATTTTTATAAAGATGGCACTGCAAGCCAGAGAAAAAGGATAGGTTTTGTTTCATTTTGTCTTGTTTTTTAACTATCTGGTGCAGAATACCCATATGGGGAAAAAATGTGAACCTTGACGCTAAGCAAAAAAAATTAGTTCCACATGGATCATGGACCTAAATGTGAAACCAAAAAATTTCCAGAAGAATATCTTAGAAAAATATCTTCATGATTTGGGGGTAGGCAAAGATTTCTTAAACAGGATACAGAGAGTATTAGCCATAAAACAGAAGATGAATAAATTGGACTACAAGAAAACTTAGAACTTCTGCTCGTCAAAAAACAGATTTAAGCGTGGCCAGGTAAGCCACTGTTGAAATGTGAGCAACACTTATAAATAACAAAGGGCTCATATCTAGAATATATAGGGATATTCCCATGAAACAATAAGAAAACAGCAGAAAACCCAGTGGTAGAATGGACAAGATTCTTGAGCAGGTACTTCACAAAAGATCAGATTTTGAAAACAGACTACTTCCAAACAGCAAATGAATTTTAGAAGACTCCCCATGAACCCAGGACACCTAGCGTATCGTCACCCTTTTCTTGTTCCATTAGTTTTGAGATTCCGCACATTCCCTTGGACTAGAGGCTTCTGTACAAGTTTGAATCTCGATAACTGGGAACAGGTTCTTTCCATGAGGTGTGCAAGAAGGAATCAGTAAAGAAAGATGGGAATTAAAGGTTTGAGGCCGGAAGAAAGAGAAAGACATTTTTAGCGTTGGGATTAGATGTGAAATGATTCAGGATACAAGCTCAGCTTATGGGTGGCAGATAATGCAGCTCTGGAACAAGACTTTCCAGGTGCTGAATTCCCCCCGGAGTCCACCAAGGGGTTAAACACCAAAATAAACGATCAATCAGAAAATATACAGGACAGCTGCAAGGTAATCTTGGTCCAAACGCCTCTTACTTTACCAAGACCTCCTCTGGTTCTCTCTTAGCCTCAGCTGCTCCCCCTTCCTCCCATCTCGACCCCTTAAACACACACACACACACACACACACACATTCACTATGATATATTTTTTGCATATTATGGTCAACCAATAAATCTATTTTATGCTAATCATCTTCAAATGTGAAAGACAACTGTACTTAGGATTAAAGTATTGTAAAGCTGGACGAGACCTTGGTTATCATCTTAATCAAACTCTCAATTTTACAAACAATGGACCTGAGGCCCAGAAGTCGTTGGTGATTTGTGCTGGGTCAAATCTGAACAACTTGATTAAAGACCCCAGATGAGAAGTTAGAGCCTTGTATTTCAGGGGTGCTTTCAGCCGACTACGCTGCTTTGCTCATTCAAGAAGACAATGATCAGGGTTTTCTTTTGGGGTGATGGAAATGTTTTGGATCTTGTTAGAAGAGGTAGTTAAACAACAATGAGAATGAACTAAATACCATTGAATTGCATACTTTAAGATGGTTAACTTTATGTTATATGAATTTTACCTTAGTAAAAAAAAAAACTTCAAAAAAAAAAGGATGTAGTGAAAATTATGTCAGATCCCATTAATTGTACAGGAAGCAATCCACTTGAACGGCATTAACCCCCAAGGCCAACGTGATTAATTCGTCCCTGATATCACGGTGGTCCGCTGTACAACACGGGGCAAATGAGGCTCTCTGTGCTGGCTTTCATCTCTCTTCTGTTTTAAGACCAGCACTGTTGTTTCCAGGGTACTGTAATGTCGGGGAATTACATTTAAGCCATCCTTAACTCCTCGGCCCACATTGATCTTTCCTTTTTTCTGAAACTCCAGCACTTACAGCCTGAACCAGATGATTTAGAACTTAATTACGTTCTATCCTGTGCTGTCCTTTAATTGTTTGATGTAGGATAATCTTGTCTTGCAATAACACGCGAAGAACTTTGAAGTTGGAGACGGTGTTGTGTGCATTTATTAATGCACCCATGCATTTGTTTATGCATGCATTTAGCAAACGCTTTTTACCACCAATTATGTGCCAAATGCGGGAGATTCAGGGGAGAGTATGAAGCATCAACCGATGGCAAGGAGTTCAGGGTCTATATAATTCCCTTAGGGCCTGGAGTGGCACAGGGCACGTGGGTATACCAGCATCTAGGCTCTTGGTTGAGAGACTGTCCCACTCCAGATTCCCTACTCTTCAGTCCCTGCTCCAGGAAATGGCATCACAGCTCTCGGTCAGAACATCAGTTGACCTTCTCAGTCACCTCCCCATGCCCTTCCTTGTCTCTGTCCCCACTGATGCACCTTGGGGCATCTCTAGCCTGGGCTCTGCAGTTGCCTTTCACCTGATCTCCTTGCTGCCAGCTCTACTCTCTGCTCACTTCTTCTCCAATGGCAGCCTTCCAGAAAGATCTTCCGCGAATGCAGATCTGAAGCCATCACTCCCCTCTGTTAAAACTTCCCATTGGCTTCCTGGTGCTTTCAGGAGAGATGAAGCCCAAACCCTTAGTTGGGCTCGGGAAGCCCTTTGTGATTTGCAGCCTCTTGATTTCTCCAGCCTCATCTCTCACTGTTTCCCCATCGCCCATTGTCCAAGCCCCGGATAAACTATTTTCAGTTTCTTAAACTATGCCGAGTGATCTCTTGCCTCACTCTATGTACACACTCTTCCTTCTTCCTGCAGCTCTCTTCTCCCCTGCCCATCTCTGCCATCCGCTGTGCCTGCCGACCCCAGCTCATCCTCCACGTTTTAGCCAGGACATCGCCTTCTTTCTCATTGATCTCCACTCCGGACCTCCATCCGTAGTTCAGGATCCCTCCTGTGCTTTCTGCTTCCGTGGCCAACGTCCTTATCACACTGCATTAGAATGTTCTGTTTCCTCCTCCCCTCCCCTTTCATTCTCTAGACCTTGCTCTGGGAGGGTAGGGACTCGTTCAGCTTGTTTATTACTGTCATTCTGGAGCCTGGCATCTAATAGATGCCCAGTAAATACCTGGTGATGTAATTGAAGTGGATTAAATGGAAGCTAAGGAAAAATATCTCACTTGGATGAGTACTCATCCCTGAAAAGGAGGAACCATCTCCTCCCCAGATGACTGAGTTGCAGAGACCAGCTCCTTGAGTTTCTCGACTCTTAATGAAAAGGACTTTCTCTAGCATGATGGGGACACTTGGCCTTATACGTGACAATCTGGAGCAAACCTAGAGAGAAAAGGGTCTGGAGCCCACGAAGACCAGTGGGAGACCTGACAGCCTGAGCTAGGAGGGTTGAGAGAGCTGTGTGCAAATACTTAAAGTGTTACCTGCTGAGGGAGCTCAGTGTGGGGCCTCCTGATTCCACAACGAGTTTTGGGCTCCCAAATGGGGGCTTCTGACAATGAGCTGGCATTTTGGAGTTTTATAGCCATTGCCCGCCATCTTGCCACACTGGGGCCACGGGGTAGGGAGCTCAGCAGATTTCAACCATAGCAACGTCTAACACGCATCAGGCTCCTCCAGCCAGCTGCACACAGGGGATCAGCGATGTGGAAGGCCCGGGTCTCTAATAGTGTCCTCTCAGGTTTGAAAGCCCTGCCCCCACCTGCCTTGGTTAGAGCTCCCTCCCTTCAGCTCAAGGCCTAGATTGCAGTTAAAATGCTGACTTCCCCTTGAACAGACACCTGGTGGAGAGTTGAATGAGAGATTTAAAATCCAGCTCCAGGAGGGTATGGTGGGAAACCACAGGCATATGCTGGGGGCTCAGCAAGGGGTAGGAGGAGTGAGGAGGGCACAGCACCTAGACCAGGGGACCTGGCCCTTAAGAAGTAAGGTCAAAGTCGTCTCCTTCACTCTCTGTGAGGTCCAGTCCTGGCCACTCACGGGCACTGCTCAAACCAGGAGACACTGGTGGGCTGTTCCTTTGAGTGGCCCTGGGTAGTGACCAAGAGCTGCCTTTATTGAACTCAGTGACATCTGGTTCAGGTTCCTTCCTGTCTTCAGGTAACCATGGAGAAATCCCCAAACATGCTCTCAGGTCTAGTATATTATGGGATGCCATTCCAAGGTGGAGAATTTTTCTCGCCGAGGAATAGTGTGGTAGAATTTTGAACTGAGAACACCCAAGACAGGCCTGGACTTCCAACCCCACAGTCCAGAGCCCCTCACAGCGCAGAACCAGGAGCAAAAGAACGAGGTAGCAGAACCCACCCTCAGTAGGGAAAG
Organism: Macroglossus sobrinus; assembly: GCA_004027375.1. Classification (NCBI taxonomy): domain Eukaryota; kingdom Metazoa; phylum Chordata; class Mammalia; order Chiroptera; family Pteropodidae; genus Macroglossus; species Macroglossus sobrinus. The sequence goes on along the minus strand of PVKZ01003683.1, from coordinate 103,969 downwards.
GTCGACTTTCTTCGTGATGAGAAGCTGTACTTGGCCCAGCGCAGAGGAGAGGCTGAGACACATTCTCAGTGCCTGCTGGCTCCTGCGAGGTCAAAATGAGTCTCTGCATCTCTACCCCGGCTTGAGAGAGACTTTTGTTGCAGTCTCGGCCTCCCTCACCGCTTTCAAAGGGAGAGCTGCAGAAATAATACCAGCCTAATCCCTTTAATCACCTAATGGGTATTTTAAGTTTAGCTTGCTAATACCTGTTCTTTCCTATTCCAAATTATTTCCCGCCTTCGTTTTTCTGTTTTTGGGCTACGGAGTCAGGGGTTTGTCACCCAGAGACTGTTAGCAGGGCGTATAGCTTCAGGGAATGACTTAGGGGCGTCCCCTGCACCTCTCCCTGCTGCTTCCCCACTTCCCTATTATATTGCTCAGAAGAGAGATCAATGGGCCCAAAAGGAATTTTATTTATTTCTTTCCCTCTGTGGGGTGTTTTTGCTGCTGGTGCCTCCCCTCAGCTGTAAATGTAATTCAGGAGCTGGCTACAGTGGGCAGGAAGTGGGAGAGAAGGAACTCTGGTGTGGGCCAGAGGGGCTCCTTTGCCTTTGTCAGCATTATACCGAATGATATCAGGACGTGTGAGTTTACATCACGGCATGTCAGAGATCAATAGCCCCATGGCGGGGGGCTGGCAGGTGGGAGATGGGCAGACTGGGGAAACGAAAACTCGAAAACTCGAAAGCTCGCCTGGGCTTAGCCAGTCACCAGGGCTTTTTCCTTTAAATTCCTCTTATCAGATCCCCACAAGAGAGGAGGAAATGCTCAGCTGTTTAGTGTCTGTCTTCAGTGAGTGAATGAAGGAAGGAATGAATGAATGCCTAAGTAATACGGAGACATGTGGGGCATAAGGACACAGCTCATTTCATGTTGTATAAAACAGAAGCGACTGTCTTAAATTTAAATGTCCTTATCTAACTGCGTTTATGATGAGATGCTTATCATAAAGAAGGAAGTGATTTTCATATGAAAAAGAGACTTTTAAATCCACTTACAATTTAATCTGTCTTGGGATAATTTGTCTGTGCTTTGGAAATTTAGATTCGTTTTACCTTTGTGCCCAGTCTGACTGAAATGGCTCTGTATTTTGATCTTATATAGATGTTGCTTTCAGTTTACGTGGATTCATCCTGGGTAGGGCTGTCCATTCTCAGAACTGAATTCCTGATCTCAGCCATCTGGAGAGTTTCGTGCTGCTTGGGAACAGTCCTGCCATGGCAGAGTTCTGGAAATGAAAAGTGGGGAGTTACAAAGATCTGACGCTGATGTGGGTTGGGTCACGCCCTGCACAAAACTAACAGTTACTCACAATACAAGCCCACAGGGATGTAACTGTTCTCCAGGTGGGAGCAGGCCTCCCGTCTCAGCTCACTGCCACCTGCAGATCTGTTACACCACCTGCTCTTTCTTGCCTAGGGGGGGCCACCTGCTGACCCAGTGCTCAGAGGTTGGACCTATCTCCCATGAATTATTTTCAGGAATGGGTTCATCACTTTTTCATGATTGTTCGCCTTCTTTGCACAGGGTGTTTTAACAGATTAGAGGTTCTGCTTCTTATCATCTAGATTCTTGCTCAAGAAAGCAAAATTAAAGTTGCCATATGGCCACTGAGTAAGCAAGAGCCCTTGTTAACTCCCTTTCTTCCTGTCCAGTCTTGCATCCCAGCCCTCGTGCCCTCAGCCCTCACCTCTCCCAGGGATGAGCAAAGGGTAAGACTCCAGTACAGGAGGGTAGGACCACCTGGATGGAGCCCAGTGGGTCCACTGGCCCTCTGTGGCTAACCATGAAACCTTGACCCACATGGTTTTGAGGTTCATGCCTCCAATCATGGTAGGCTTTTGGGTCTCTATCAAAGCTCTGTCATATTTTCTAGGGACCAGCTCAGCTGCTGGCCTCCCAAAGGGACAGCCCCTTAGGGAGGAATGGGCACAAGTCTAGGAAGAAGAGAGTCATGCAAAAGAGGCTTCCGGGAAGACCAGGTGTAGGTACGGGGCCTTGGGAAAGAAGGCAATGGGCACTGCGAGGAAGAACGGAAGAGCAGCCACAGAATGGCTTCTTCCTCGTGACGGCCACCAAAGCCCAGCTAGTGACCCAGAAATGGACACTTCCTGGATCAGGAAGAGGATCTCAAGTTCAAGGGATTACACAAACAACGGAGCAGCCCCCACTGCCCGCACTGTCCCACCTCCCATCAGGGGACTGTGCCAGCCCGCCCCAGGATGACATAGACATACCTTTACAAGGCCACAGGTTACACCCCCACCCTGTTCTGCTCAAGTTCCCCCTTAGCCTCTTTGCAATGAGATTTATTCTTCTACAGTGATTGTGCTGAATTGCATTTGAAATCAATTAGCATAGGCACTCAAAGACGAATGCTTATGCTTTGAAGAAAGGTGATGAAAACATACCATTTAAATAGAAATCAATTTTCCTTTCATGTATTTCTTCCTTGCTGCTGCCCCCAAATTAATAGTTTTTAGATATTCATGTGTAAAGAGAAGATTTCTTTCCCATCAACCATTTCTGCCGCCACCTCGTCCTGCCAGCTTGTGCTTGCACTGTGAGGTGTGATCCCCAGCTTGGACCGTTGCCGCCTAACTGTCCCCATGGATGTAATTTCTGCCTCTGTCATTTGAATAAGCACAGCAGCACCCGGAGCCGGGGCAGCATGGGGGAGAACGCCTTCGGGCTTCTTATGTTTTGTCAACAGCCATTATGGTGCGGGAGACAGCCATTCTGTTCCCATGATATCGAATGTCAGGGCAGCAGACAGTGAAATCCCGGGGACCCACCCAGCCCTCTCTCTGCCGTGGCCCTGATCAGAAATCCTGGATGGAGCAATTAGACTCTTGATGAAGACAGACTGCCGGAAAAAGGTTGTAAAGGACACGGCACTCGGGGGAATCGGAACGTTTTCAAATGTCGCCGTAAGAAATGCTGCAAAGAGAGAAAGAGAAAGAAGCAGAGGAGGGACACGGGGGCCAAGTTAGCTCAGGAAATTGTTGTCTAATTTCTCTTTGTTGCTTGCCTACATCTCCCTTCCTGGAAGCTGGGAGCACTTACTGTATTTCAAGCATTTTTCTCAGTAGCTGGGATGGTCTAGCTCTCTTGAACGTCTCCCCAGCTGAGTGAGGAAGCATTATCATCATGCCCAATTTGTAGATGAGGAAACTGAGGCACAGAGCTACAGCTCATCTTCACTCCGGCTTTTCGCCTTAGACAAGCTGTTGCCTGGACGAGGATGGAGGAGTGAGCTGCATACCGAGTGGTCCCATCTCAGAATTCTAGATTCGTATCTGACCAACATCCCCCCAAGGCGGAGGAGCTGGAGTGGACCACATCATCTTCCCTTACTGTTTCAGGGTCCAGTGTGGGAGGAATCCACTGCCGATAGGGCTGACTGTTCACTGAAGTCCAATTTCTATTTTTCCTTTTAAAATGTGGAAGAGGCATGTGAAACTTTGGCTTTCTTTGGTTTTAGACATCTTTTTTTATGCTAGAACTTTAAAATGTGCTCATTGAGTTGTGCTTTCAGGAACAACATATTTCTCTCCTGCCAGCCCTCTTCCAAAGCATCTTGAATGGAGAATTTCTGCAGTTTCACTGCAGAAAGTAATTATTGTTCAGATGCGTTTCGGATGCATCTGGCACTCATTTTCTCTCTTCGTACGCCCTCATTAAACCATGTCGTAAAAGGAACGGGTTGGCACAAGTGGGAAGAAAAGCATCTTGCTACCCAAATACAGCCTTTCTCCATTAAAAATGTGTCAGGAGCCCTGTGAGGGCCCCGGGGGGGCTCTCCTAGCTGGGGTGCTGGGCCCGTGAAATCAGACTGCAGAGGAACTTAAAGCATACTGTATCCGTTATGAACGGGGAAGGTTAAGTCAATTCACCAGGCTCACCCTTGTCTCAACTCCCAGTGGACCTGAAAGAACACGGAAACACCAATATTTTATAAGGCCAAACCTATCCTAGGGCCAAGCAGCATAATATAGGGGTCCTACTGAAGTGCCCTAAACATACTTCTGTCCCTTGCTATGTAGGCATAACCAATAATCTAAAACCAAGGCAGACGCTGTATGGCTAAATTAAAAAAGATTGACAATACCAAGTGTTGACAATGAGGTAGAACAAATAGAACACCTATGTATTAATAGTGGGAATGCAAAATGGTACAGCCATTTTGGGAAGATTTGGCAACTTCTTATAAAGGTAAGCATATACTTGCCATGCAACCATGCAAACAATGCCACTCTTAGGTATTTGCCCGAGAGAAATGAAAATATATGTTCACACATAAACTTATACACCAAAGTTACAGCGATTTTATTCATAACAGCCAAAAAGTGGAAGCAACTCAGATTAACAGGTGAATGTGTAAAGAAATTGGGGTATATCCATTCAATGGAATGCTCTTTGGCATTAAAGAGGAATGAACTATTAATATATACTGATTGGTGAATTTCAAAAGATTATGTCTTGTAAAAGAAGCCAGACTCTAAAGACTATGTGATTACATTTATTAAACTCTGAGGGAAAAAAAAACAAATTTAATCTATAATGACAGGAAGTGGATCAGCCGTTACCTGGGGCTTGAGTGGGGAGTGGCAGCTGACTGGGAAGGGGCATAGAGGAAGTTCTGGGGGCGATGGAAATGTTTTCTGTCTTTGCATGCGTATACAAAACGTACTCGCAATAGGTGCAGTTACTGGATATAAATTATACCTTCATAAGGTTTATTTTAAAAACAGAGTCTATGTCTCATGGTCCTGGGACCTGGATTATACAATCTCAGAGGGAAAGGGGACATTAAGCTCTCTTATTTCCCTCCTCTCATTGAATAGAGACACAGGCCTTCGAGAGACTGAGGTTTGCTCATTATTCGATTTCCTAACTCATAGTACAGTCTTTTTTCCATTAAATCCTTTGGATTCACAGTCAGGAAGTAAAAATGAGATGCCCTAACGTGTCCGTGTGTCCTAAAAGTGGAGGACTCGGCACTGTGAAGCTCAGTGTGGAAACTCGAGTGTAGCCTCTCCACCTACCTGGAGGAGTGCGAACTCAGGCCTTCTCCCGCTTCTGTTGTCCCTCCACTGCCCAAACCTTCCATGTCCTCAAGGGCCACCTCACAGGTAAAGCCTCCTGGAATCACCCCATCACTGCTCTTGCTTAAAAATTCTCAATAGCTACACATATAACAAGCAACTGGGATAAAATAGCTTGAGTTGCTACTGAATTCTTTCATTACTGTTTTTACTTTTATTTTGGCCTTTCTTGTTCCCCTAGCTTCCCTGCTAGCTTCTGCACACCCAGGATGGCGTATTATGAATGATTTTATTTTCTCTACATCTGGGTGCATAGGAACCACCTGGGAAGTTCTAAAAAATATAAATGCCTGGGTCCCACTGTAGTTATTCTGATATGGTGGTCTGGAGGGGGTGGGGCTACGCTTGCAGAGTTTTTTACATTCCCCCAGATGGTGCAAAAATAAGTGACTGAGGTGCAGGACCCCTGAGTTAGAGGCACGATCTGACCAGGTCCCAGGAGGCTTCTCTGCAGAGAGACAGGTATAAGAAAGGACATCAACTTTGTTTCCCCCAAATGTCAAAAGGAACTTAACGACATTCAGCACTCACCCCACCAGCTGCTGTATCCGCATTTCCAAGAGGAGATGGAGAACTCCAGACGGTTCGCTAAAGGCTTTGGCAGGCATCAGGGGACACGATTAGAATGAGACAAGAACTCATTCTTTTGTGTGGCAAAGGAGGAAACCGGCTGATATTTACAGCCTTGGGGAGATGCTCCACTGAGAGAAGTATGGTACTCGGTGCTTGTTCGTAAGTTAAATGTGCCATTCTGCTCTATACTCCGCAAGAGATGCTTCCGGGTGACTCACACCCTGTCCCCTCCACCTTGGGATAGCATGAATCATTAGCCCTCTAGGAAGGGCCTAGGAACCCAGCCAAAGTCAGATTCAAGGAGCCAGCGATTACTCCAGCTTCTCTTGGGCTTCTGAACGTGCATGTTTTCCTTGGGAGGCTGGGTCTTCTCATTTTTTATTTCAGTTGACTCAAATCTCAGACTGTGTTTCTCAAGGAGCAGCCTCTGAGTGACCTGCCTTAGTCACCTTGGGAGACAATGAAAATGCAGAATCTCGAGCCATACTCCAAATCCTCTGGAGCAGAGACACTTGGGGGAGGGGCCTGGACTCTGCATTTTAAGGATGCTCCCAAAGTGATTCTTTTGCCTTCTTAGGTGTGATGACCACTGACACAATGGCTGGAGTCAGAAAGCCTTAATGTGAGTCCTCGCCCTACCATGTACAAGGAGCGTGGACATTGGGCTGGTCATTTAGTCCATCGGAACCTCCATTCAATGGGGTTGTTTTGTGACAGTTAAATAAAATACATGTGAAAATGCTACGCACCGTGGGCCCTGCATACGCATTGGAGGAATCTGAAGAAGACCCTCTGCTTGATTTATTTACTCATAGCCTTTTATCATGCAAAGTGTCAGATACTTACAAATGTAGAGAGTATAACATAAGGGACCCCCATGTTCCCATTACTCAGTTTCAGTAATGATCCACTCATGGTGAGTCATGTGTCATCTGTGCTCCCTGCCTACCCACGCCCTGAGTTGTCTATAAGTAAATCCTAGACATCTTATTATTTCATCCATAAATAATGCAGTGTGTATTCTTTAAGGAAACTTACCGCATGTAAAACTTATCACACCTATTTCCTCAAGATCATCAAATATCCATTCATTGTTCAAATGTCTCTGATTCTCTCTCTCTCTCTCTCCTCTCTCTCTCTCTCTCTCTCTCTCTCTCTCTCTCTCTCTCTCTCTCACACACACACACACACACACACACACACACACACACACACACGTGCCTAAGTTTATATTGGTTGGTACATCCTTTATCTTTTTAATGTAAATGTTCCTCCTCCATCTCTCTATTTTTCTTATAATGTTGCTTGTTTTTGTAGAAAAAACTATCTTCTATAACAGTGGTTCTCGAAATGTGTTCTCAATCGAATTGATGTTTGTTAGAAATGCAAAATCTCAGATTCCACCGCAAACCTGCTGAATTGGAATTGTGCAGTCTCCAAAAGCTCCCCAGGTGACTTCTACGCAGCTGAAGTGTAAGCAGCATTGCTGACAGCATCTCTGTGGTGTCCCTTAACATGGTCCCCTCTTCTGTACAGTTAATGTAATTTGTAGGTAGCTGTAAAGGTTTGCTCAGAGCTGGGCCAATGTTTTTTGTCAGATGACTTTGTAGGTAGAGTTGTTAAGCCTCTGTTTACATCACACTTGTGTGTCTTACCTCTCAATACAGTTCTTTGAAAATAGATCAGTCAGTATTTGCAGATCAAAGAGTAAATTTCTTGCCTAATATCATCCCATATATTTCCAATCATTTTTAGCACAATTTCTACATACATCCTCAATTGCTCCACTTTGAAATTAAATTTCCATCTGAAGCCAACATGAGCCAATCCCTTGGGAAACTGGAATATTAGTGCCCGCTAACTTCTTACCACTTTCTAAAAGAGTCACACCTGTGTGCTCGGGTTGTGCAGATGAGAGCATTGGTTCCATCCTGGAGTGGCTTATGATAAACTTTAACTGAAAACTCCACTGGCTCATCCTACTGCTGGAAACTCCACCAGCTGCGATGCATTGCTTTTGGGTTTAAGGCATCAGTTCTCGAGTTTATAAAGTTTAAAGTAGAAATGCTCCTGAGAGTAACAGATTTACCCGTTTTCAGATGCTAGCATCCCACTGACTATGTTAGTTTCCTAGGGTGGCTGTTAAAAAAAATGCCACCAGCTGGGTGGCTTAGAACAACAAGAATGTGTTCTCTCACGGTTCTGGAGGCTGGAAGTCTAGAAACACTCCCTCTAAAGTTTCTAGCAAAGAACCCTTCCTTGCCTCTTTCAGCTCAGGTGGCCTGAGGCATTCCTTGGCTGATAGCAGCAGCACCCCAGTCTCTGCCTACCTCTGTCTTCACATGGCTTTTGTGTGTCTTTTTGTGCGTCCTCGCCTCTTCTAATTAGGACACCAGTTATTGGATGTAGGGCCCTTAAGATCTTTAACTAATTTATCTGGAGATCTTTAGCTAATTACATCTATAAAGACCCTATTTTAAAATAAAATCCCATTCTGAGGTTCCAGGTGAACTCAAATCTTGTGGAGGACACTAACACATTATGTCGGCAATACATTTTTTGGCTCGGTCTCTGAGAAACGGGGTGGAGGTTGAGGACATGTCTGGGGCACAGTTAACTGTCCAACCAAAGCTACGTGTAGGAAATTTGCTCAACACAAGGGCCCAGTGGATGGAGGGATGGGGCGACACTGGAGGGATGGGGAAAGAGTCCCACAAAGATGGTCCAGGAAGCCCTGAGATGACCTGCACTGATTTCACCAGGTGCGCTGGTGCCATAATAAGGTGTGTCATCTTTCCTACTTCACTCATCCTGTGTCAAAATGCAGTTTGCCATGAACTTTATCTCATCTGTTGCAAAAATATCCTGATGATTTCTGTCCAGCTAATGCCAAACTCAGTGCGTGGTGAGTACTGGGATATCATTTGAATCTCATTCTTAATTTAATAACAGCCAGTGGTGCTCATTTTCCAGCATCCCAAAGTCATGTCCATCAAAATATACTCCTTTTCTTTTCATTGTTCCCCACGTCTTTTCTAATCAACAGTGGGGGTGACGGGAAGCAAACCGCCTGTTGTCGAGAATACACAGCTCTTTGTTCTCTTCAGTCGAAGAAGCTGTAGCTTCATAATTGTCAGGAGGCTGACTTCCTAGACTGGTCAAGATTTTTAAATATTGATGACTTCACCCTTGGCCTCTTGAGCCTTACTTTTCTTTCTCCTAATATCTTCCTTAGCTTATTCCATTTGTCATATTAGTTGAGTACTTGTTGTATGCAGGTTGCCATGAGGATATAAAAATGAGCACAGCAAGTTCCAATCTACAAGGGTCTCACAACCCAATATGAGTGGTGAACTGGGGACACAGCCATGTATCCCCAAATCCAAATATGCATGGGAGATTGGGGATCATATTTAAGACTTGGAAAGAAACCTTTCAACCCCATCTTTCCTGATGTATTTGGACCATCATATCCCTCTCTGACCTTCCTTCCTCCCTCCAGGTCCCTTTATTCTGGAGACATGGTGAAGGAGAAGGAGGCGGGGATCCTTGTTTGCCTCTCATCTCCCTGAGAGAAGGATCTGAACATTAATAATAGCTCATATTTACTAAGTGCTTATTACACATGAGGTACTGTTCTAAGCATGTTATGTGCACAATTCATGTAATCCTTACTCCGTTTCCATCTTTCCAGGTGAGGAAACTGTGGCACAAAGAGATAAGTAACTTGCCCAAGCCCCAAGGTCACACAGCTAGAAAGTGAACCTAGGCACTCTTTTCTCTTGGAAATTAGGGCTCTGTCTATTTGCTCTAGTGTTAGCTAGTTCAACTCAGCCCCCCTAAAAGCCCTAAAAAGAGAGAACTCATCTTTATAAATAAAGGCAAGCTTGTCGGAGGCTCAGAGTGAGCCCTCCCAAAACAGAGAGGAGACTCTGAAGATGTCAGCTCAGGCCCCAGATGTGACAGGTGACAAGGAGCCAAACATGAGCCACCAGCAGACACGTGGGCGATTCCCATTCCCCTGGCACCGCCTCACCCAGCTCTCATCACCACATATCGATGGTGGTGTGGTCCAGGCTGATCAAGAAGGAAAAAGAGGGATGAGGACAAGGCTTGCAGTCTTGGGGTGGAGGTGGAGATGGCAGCAAAGAAGAAGAAGAAAGATGGATCAAGCCAGGGCCCTTCCTGGAGGCCCAGGGAAGGGAGGGGTTCAGGAAGAAGGGTGTGTGACCATAGGTCCCATAGAGGTAAAGCAAGCCAGGAAGATAAGACTGAGAAACGGGCACCAGCCCTGGGTGTTAGGGCCCCCAAGGCCGGCTGGTTAAAGCATCGTGGACGAGTCTGACCACGGTGGGGCCCATGGCAGGGGGTGAGAGGTGGCAGAGAAAGTCCTGAGGATTATCTGCTTCTTTTAGAAGAGTGAGAATAAAAGGCGGAAGAGAGCTTGGGAGCTTGGTGGAGAGAGGCTAGAAGGGTGAGGCAGGGTCTGAGAATGTTTGGGGACTAAATGGTGGGGCACAGGCCTCAAGGAGGCTGACCGGGAGCAGGAAATATCTGGGGTGCCCAGTAATAGACTATGTGGCAAGGCACATCCATAGGGTGGTCTATTTTGCAACTGTGAAACATTACATTTTTGAAAGGTCTTTAACAACAAGAAAACTACTTAACATAAAGAATTTCCCATAAAATAATATAAGAGAAAACGGGATCAAAAATTATGTTATGTTTGTGAGAGCCTTAATAAAGAAATATAAATATATTCATATTCCAATTTGAATAAAACTATTAGTTGTCAGGTTTTTTTTTTTTATTCCAAGTTCCAAAAATTGTTCCAATTTCCTTGAAAACATGTGCATATTTGCACTGGCAGGAAATACACCAGAATACATATGACTTTTAAACATTTTCTGAATGTTCCAAATTTTCAAAAACAAATGTGTTACTTTTAATCAAACATGATGATTAAAAGGAGTACAGATGGCTGGTAGCCTCAGCTACACTATTAGTATTTTTGTGCCTTTTATCGTATTACTTTACTGCCTGGGAACTGGGAGGAAATGGCCCAGGTGAGGTTCGTGAAGCAATGGACCATTACGTGTTGATCACACGCTGTGTCCCACGTCTGGGCTAGGTGATGGGGTGAGAGGAAGTGCGGAATGTGCAAAGGGCTTTAGAGTCTGGAGGGAGAGAGGAAAAAGAACAGAAGGAAACGACGGAGCCTTGGTGGTATGGCTTTTGCCCTTTTCAAGACAGGGTCCATCTGTGAGGGCTGAAGTTACTAAAGAAGTCAGACTTGATCTTGACCTTGGAGAGTGACAACGTCTCCATGAGAAGCCTATTGCTCTGGGCTGGAGCCGTTGACCTTTGGCTTGAACAGGGGAGGCCAGAGGTGTGCTGGGCTGGAGAAGGGAAAGAGAACTTCATTCAGCTAGAAGTGGAGGAGTCTGGGGTTTCGGTGCTGTGTCTAGTGCCCAGGCAGTAAAAAAAAAAAAAAAAAAAATGCAGGCTGGGAGCTCCCCAAAGCACGACTGTGGAATTTTCCAGAAGCACTGAATTCACTTACAGCAGGCTTTTACTGGCTTCTTTCACTGAAAAAAGGATTTGCCTCCACCCACTCCTAGCCCTGGAAACCTGTGTCCACAGTGAGCTGGTGCTCGTGCACGGTGCATGCATCATGCAATAAATAAACATGGCCTTTGGTTTTTTCCCTACTGTTCTGAATTTTCCATTCCGGTTTTGTCGTGCTATGATTTATGTTTCAAGTAGAAGGCAAGTTGTTCTTCTGCAAGCTTCTCTTCCTTTCTTCTGTTGTTTTTCATTTTTATCTACCTACTAAGAAGAGAAAAATAGTCATAGGATCCTAGAATATTAGAGAAATAAACCAGGCCTATATTTCTTAAACTGGAGGATATGTACCTCTAGGGGCGGGGGTGGGGAGGTGGCAATTTATGGCCATTTATCAAAGGGTAGTTTTTAAAATACAATTTAAGCATAGAACAGCTTTCTGGAGCATGACTTTGCCCAAAGATTCAGCAAAGAATATTTTTATATTAAAACCAACTAAGATTTATTATGGAGTCAGGAGGAAGGCTGGAAATCAAGCTTAGGAAATTGTCTAGAAAGAACAAGAAGTGAAAAAGAAGGAAAACAAGGGTGAAATGATCAGAAACTTCAAAAATAATTTCAGCCGGTCCAAGATCTTACTAATACGGGTTATTGTGAACGAGAACCGGAAGTAGAAGAGATGAAATAATTAAACAGAAGAAAACCTCTCCCTATAGAAGAATATGAGTTTCCAAATTAACAGAAAAACTTAAGTGCCTAATCCAATGAAACACACCAGTCTCAGGACAGCTGGCACAAGGGATGTCAAGCGGGCAGGAGGGAAAAGCAATGCTCACACATAAAGTTCACGGGATCCAAATGACATTGGACTTCTCAGCAACATCACTAGTAGCTGGGAGGCACTGGGATGACACCAACAAAATTTTGAAAGAAAACGATTTTCAGATTAGAAATTTCTCTCCAGCCATGTTATCAATAAAATATGCTCACTATAGGAAAAAAAAAAGAGTATTTTCAGACAAGCGAGACATGAGATATTCTTTCCTTCATCTTTTAGGAGGAGGCTATTGAAACACGCTCCACCCTAAAAGGAGATAGACCCAGAAAGAAGGGGCATGAGATATGGGAGACAAGGAACACGGGCGAGAGGCTGCTCTGAGGTGTATCGTGTCTCGCGAAAACTCGCGTGTTGAAGTCCTAAACGTTATTTGGCCATCAAGGCATCGCAGATGTAAGTGGTGAATGTGAGGTCATCCTGGAGTAGGGTGGGCTCCGAACCCAAGGTGACTGACGTCCCGATAAAAAGAATGCCGTGCAAAGGTCAGAGTCATGCTGCCACAAGCCAGTAACCACCAGGAGCGAGGCTGAGGCGGGCACAGACCTTTCCCTAGTTTGACAGTGAACATCAACTCGCTGAGGTGCTGGAGCTAAGGGGAGAAGAGCATGGCAGGAACTGACTGCATCCCCTGCCATCTTGTATGAGAGCTCCGAGGTCGTTGACCCTTGGCCTGAACCAGAGCAAGCTGGCTTGTCACTGAGCCAGTCACGTGGGGCAGAAGCAAATGCCTGGCTGAGGTCTCAGGTCGATTACATCTATTGCTTTCACCTTATCTACATGGCCTGTCACTCTATCATAGAAGGAAATTAAATTGGTCTGACTTGATTTACTCTTTACGTGGCTGTGTCCATCAGCTCCCCAGGCCTTGCCCCCTTCTGGCTGACTGCACATTGATTGCTTGATGATTTGTTCTAGCATCTTCCCTTGAAGCCAGGTGAAGCTTATCGGGATATAAGGAATGCGGTCATCTTTTTCTGCTTCCTAAAAGATGGGCATCCTGTTTGTTCTTTGTGATGCTCCTTCTAAGGGACAGAAAGTCGCTGGTCCCGCCTCAGTGGTCCCTGCCAATCCCACAGGTCCATTCAATCCAGCGTGGTGAGTCCCTGTGGGTTTAATTTCAAAAAGGCAGCTTTTTGCAAAGCACGGTCCACTCTATTTCAGGTACACTGGCGCTGGCCGTGTCACCTGGGATGTGGGACTCCATGCCTGGGAAACGAACCCCAGAGTGAAAGACAAAGGAAGGCTAAGAAAGGAACCACAATGTGGGACTGAAGGGAGATCAGAAATCTTGAGCATTACTGGGAACTGCTTCCACACCAGACAAAATGTCTGCTTGCAGTTGCTTTGTGAGCAAAACCCACAGACCCGACTGCAGAACGTAGCATCTTTTGGTAAAGACGGAAGTAAAAACGCACGTTCAAACCTCTGCTGTTTGGAATCCTCCTGTACCTGCTGGCTCTCTTTGTCCATCGGGGATGGCATTTTCCTGGGTTTTTCTTTTGTGCAATGTAAATGAAGAATCCTTCTGGTAAGATTTCTTAAAAGCCTGTCTGACCTTTCTGCTCTCATGCCTGCCCAGTCGGCCGCATCTTTGTTCCTCTGTGATTCGTTCTTTCCTTCCCTGCTCTCCTTCTGCTCTCCCAGCTCCATCCGCCCCCACCTCCCCCACACGTAGGCCCCGGAGCACAGACAGCTCTGTCCTGCTACTCTTCCCGTCCTCTCTGTGTTCCAACGATGTCCTGAATTCCCTGAGCTTATTGTGTAAAAGGCACTTTGCTTTCCCCCCATATTTTCTTACCTATTTGATTTTATCCTCCTCTATTAGGTCGTAAGAAACTTCTCACTCATGCCTTCGGGGTACAGAAATGTGCTTTTTAAAGGTTCTCTCTGGGTCTCTTCTCCTTCAGTCTTCATGACCAACTCCAACTGGGATCATAGAGTTTTGCAGCACCCAGACCCAAATCTCTAATTCTTCGAGATAAAGTAAATGGCTCCTAATTTACCAGTAGAATTAGAAGTAGGCAATTCTTGCCCTGATTTATTCTGCAGATATTTTAGTATGAAAATATTTTTTGCATCTCTCTCTCTCTCTCTCTCTCTCTCTCTCTCTCTCTCTCTCACACACACACACACACACACACACACACACACACACACACACACAATCACCCCAAGATACCAACCCTGCATTTCTTTGCTGGTAGCAATTCTCATATCAGCCCCCAGATTTGTAGATTAACTGTATGCTTCGCACTTGTTAAAGGAAATGGTTTATTTTTTTTTCCTATGAGGGAACAAAGCCTAAAACTTCTTCCAGCTTTATTCCTCTTCAATGTTCTCCCCTCCCCATACCCCCATACACAGAACTTTTCTGCATTTCTCCTTCTTTAGTGTCTTCGGGCAGAGGAACCCATGTGTGAGATCTGAAGTGTGTTAAAAGCCTTGCGTGTCCCCTACCACTCCTTCCCCTGTCCTGTCCCCACTGCCGGGTCACCCTCAATTAGTGCTGTCCTTTTGGGAAACACCTGCTCTCCAGAAGCCTATGTGCCATGCCTAACTCGTAAGCTACTGTCATCCCCCAGCCCGTCAATGCGAAATCATTTCTCATGTCTCTGAAGAACAGGGACACGGGGCAAGTACATTTTGATGACTCAAGAAAAAAAAAAAAACCGCCACCTGCTATGCCACCCGGGGAGGTGAGGTCAGGGTGAGGTGTGGCATCGGGGGGGAGTTAGTTGCAGGAGTGGGATGCTGGCCCCTTTACTGGGAAGATGGAGAGCCCTTGCAGAAGGCGCTGATGTGGGGGAATCTAAGCTTGTTTGTCTCCTAGGCTTGTTTGCAGTCAACCACTACTGTCAGTAACAGCTCCTTCCTAGAGCAGCGTGGCTGTCTATGGTGCTTCTCAAGTTTAGCAGTTTGCAAAGCGAAAATAAGGTAAAGCTCAGTTCTGTCCACCTTCCCTCCTCCCACCCCTGACCCAGTCAATGCCCTATGGCTGGCTTGGTGGCTCTCGACTTCAGCTGCTTATTATAATCACTCGGGGAGCTTTTAAAGCTCTGAGGGTGGGGACCCACGCAACAGAAGGTGTAAAACCGCCCAGGTGGAGCCAAGGTGGAGAACAGCTGAGTTCGCTGGGCTGTATTTTCAGGAAGGCCAGCTCGGGTGGGGCCGAGACCCCTGTTTTGTCTCTGATCCCCTTAACCCCAGTGTGTTGGCTCTGTCGCCTCATTCCAGTGGTTGTCAGTCCCGTATTCACGTTACACTCTTGAACACTGAGAGTTTTGGCAGCACACTCGAAGGGATTCACACTCAAAGTCAGACTGACCAGCTGGCAGCTAGCACAGCACAGTCGGCTCCGGCCATCTCAGTGTCTGTGTGAGCGGCTGTAAACACCCCTGCGTGAGTCACCTCCTCCCACTGGGTTACAACGCCTGGGCCGGGACTCGTCTCCCTCACACAGTCTCGAGGCAAAGTTCTTTGCTCCAGCGAACACTCCTTGCCCTGTGCTACGCTTCTTACCTACTTCTCTCAACGAGTTACACCCAATTGCACCCCGTGGTGCAAGATGCACGTGGGTTCCACAAAAGGCACCAAAGCAGCATTATTCAATGCTACAAAAATATGTCAGACACTTAGAAATCTAGCGCTCTCCTACGAAGAGGTTTGAAAATGAGCCACAATGGAGCAGTTGAGATCTACCCACTGCAGTGACAAGCTCGCCCTGTCTCTGGCCCAGCTCTTCCATTTAGGTGAGGTAGGCACTTTCCTCTCCAGCCCCTGTATCCTGCAGGCTCTGGGCGCCCTCTGCCCAGGAGCTGGTCCCATCCCGGGAGGAAGCATGTAGTAAGTCTGCTGTCTGAGTGACAAACGGTCCCTCTCCAGGGCTGTCCTCGCTGCTGATGTCCTTGCCCTCCGCCTCATGTCTGACTCCCAGCTTCACCGCATCCTCTGCTTGTCTGGTTTCCCTTCCTGCTTATCCACTGCCACCCCGGCCAGCAGCCCGCAGCCTCCCAGACCTCCTCCCTCTGGGCCTGGACGCAGCCTGCCCCCCTGGAGGCCCACCTTGACCCGCTTGGCCTGGCTGTCTGCTGGGACTGTCACCACCACCTCCACGCCCACCACAAGGAAGAGCTGTCCTCGGCCCATGGTCAGCCTGAGAACTCTGCTTCGCTCCACCACCTGTCCGGTGGGGGGTCATGTTGGTCCCTCTGACCTAGAATTCATGTTCTACCTCTGATGGTCTCCTCTGCCTCCGCCTCTTGGCCTGGCCTCCTCTTTGTTACCCATCATCACGCTTCTCAGTTCTACTCGATCCAAAATGTTCTTGGGTCTCTAATCCCAGGGGCAGTGTTGGGAGAGACCCTTCTGTCCTCTCTGTCTTCTGCCCCATTGTCACGGGCTGGAATCCCACGTCCAGGCAAGGCTGTGCTCAAGAACCCAGGACAGAGACAAGAAAATCAAATCTCTGAGAGCTCTGGGTTCCTACCTCTGCTCTCACAGTGCTCGGCTCCTTCCTCCTCAGAAATTCCTGGGCCAGAAAGACCAGGGGGCTGACTGAAGAGAGTGAGGAGTTCCAGCATCAGGAGAGGCACAGGTCCCAGCAGCTGGCAGCAGCTGTATCCTTTTTTTCCCAAAACTGTCCATAAGGTCATTCTCCGACACTGATAGGATCCTGAGACCAGCACCTGGTCATGGGTTCACACTGCTGACCACGAGGCAAACATTTATTCAGCTCTATGGCTATTTTGGATCCCCAAAAGCAAGGAGAACAAAAAATGTATTCCCCTGAGATATGTGGCAGGAACCCATGTAGGAAGCTAGCCCATTGAAAGGACTCGTGGTTCCCCCTTTTACAGGGCTATTGATGCCCTGTGGGAGGGCTTTGGCCAAAGCAGCTGGACTTTTGAGGGAAGAAGGAGAACAGCTGCATGATAGCCCGTTCCATCCTATTACCCAGGACCCAGGTCTCATGCCCAGAGGGACCCTTCGCCACGTCCTACAAAAAGCATTCAAACAGTAGCTCACTGTACATACTCTTTTGCTCCGCTTATTGTGAGGAAAATATGTCTTGAACATTGTTCCAGACCCACACGCAGAGTTCTGCAGCTTCTTCTCCTTGGCCTGAGTGTGCCATCGTTTGTCTTAACCACCCTCTATGGATGAACGTTTAAGTTGCCTCCAGCCTCCAGCCATTACAATGCCACAGCGAATATTCTTGTATGCATGTCATTTCCCACGCGCATGGGGCTATCTGTAGAATACAATTCACAGCAGTGGAATTGTAGGTCGAAGGGTATATATTGTGTTTTTTAACTTCGAGTTCCCGTTCTTTACGAGCTGGATTGCCGATCCCTCACACCCTCAGTGAGAGAGCCCAATCCTCTGCTCCTTTATGTCCCGAGTCTGTATCCTGGGTCTCTGATTTCCTGGGGCTGGAGGCTCGAGAGGCATTTCAGTGGGTCAGGTCAGTCTCCTCGCACTCACCTGTACGGTGTGCTCACTGCCAGACCCCAGCCAGCCTCCGCGGGCATCCATATCACAGTAGGTTGCAGTGTTTTCCCTCTCTGTGTGGGCTTGTTCCCCACACCCTGGGATTATGGTCCCTGTCTAGATTTAAAGATCTCAAGTACCCTTTCCTGTGCTAACCAGCCCCCCAGTAGCCATCTCTGTATATCTGGCTTCTCTTTCGTCTCCTTCAACCAAACCTGACTCTTCACCTCTTTTAGCTGGCCTGCCATATTGAAACTGAAGACCTAGCACAAGTCACGTGATCTGGACCCTCTCCACGTAAAACCACAGTGAAGGTGGCATTTATCTTGGGGCCTATCTGCCCATTTTCTCTGAGCTATTCCATGCCCTCAAAAGGAGTTCCTCTGGACCCCTTGCTTGGGTTCCCTGTCGGTATTTAACAACGTTCTGTGTTCCAGACTTCTTATAGTTTCCTAGTCCTTATTTCAGAACATACCTGTCTTGTCTTCCATCTCCTAAGGGTCCTATTAGATAGAGTCGTCCTCACTGGTAGATGTCATCAATGGGCTAATCCTCCTAGGGGCATTTTCATCTTGATATGAGATCTCTTGCAACATCTTTGCTGAAAGAATGGCACTTCAAAGATGGAAGTTCCTGCCTCAAGGTAGGTCAAGGGTGAGAGGTCACAAGGAATGAGGGGTGGCTCGGAGAGGTAGCATGGCACCTGGCGTGGGAGAAAGCACACACCTAAAAAACTGGTGTCCCAGGTCACCACTTCTCACTGGTGATGCTAACACCCCTCACTCTGCAGAACCCAAATTGCCTCACAATACATTTCTCATAGTGGTGTGGAGGTCCGCTAAGATAATTGATGGCCAAGTACTTTGTAATCAGTGAAGACTTGTCCAGGCATGAGGTATTGCATCTCCCAGAGCCCAGAGTGCTAAGCCGCCGAGTGCCAATCCCTTGCTAGGTAGCCATTTGGCAAGAAAAGAGGGTAAAGTTGCCCTATTCTATTTCCATTCTCTAGAAAGGACTGATAGCAACAATAAACAGTAAAACCCTTGTTAAAATCTTTACATCCTCAGGGGCAACTCTATTTTTTTTTTGTTAAATCTTGCCTCAAACGTTACCTTCGATTTCTTAGACTTGTGGAGTAGCAAATTCTCTTATCCTACTGGTAGATAGTCTACTTGAATTTGTTTTTTGTGAATGCTAGATGTTTAAGTATGCCTTTTGCATCCTATCAGCTCTCCCTAATTTTTGAAAAGCAGTTCCTGTGTCTGCTATTCACACTGTCTTTCTGCTCATTCGATTTGCTGTGGAATCCTAACTGTCATGGGAGGTCTCGGAGCAGCCTGGATGAGAGCTGACAGCTTCCCTGCTGGCTGCCGCCCTGGGACCCCAGGGCGCGCTTGCCGCAGCTTCTGACCCGAACTGTGCAAACTCAGATGTCTGGAATGAGCATGCTTTCTTTGTTTCTCTGTATTGTTCTCCTGCTTTTGTTCTATTTGTCCATGTCCATTATGACTGGTCCAGGTGGCTGCATCCCTGGCGACCTCCTCAGGGAAGCAGGGATTATGAGAATAAGTATTTTGTCCTAGGCCCAGAGTAATAGTAAAGAAGGAGAAGAATAAACACTTTCTACAAGAGCTTCAGGGACATTTTAGCCTCTCTTTTCCCTGGGCTGACTCAAAGAAAATCAAATGCGAACTCCCAAAAGCTCATTCCTCTTCCCACTTGTTCTCCACACTGAGCCTGAGACAAAGGCTTTATTTGGGAAACTAGACTCTTGAGAAGTTAAAAGATTTTTTTTTGCACGTCCCCATGGTCAGTAACTAGCCTGCCCAGGATCCTGATCCGGGAGCAGGAGCAGTGAGAGGAAGATCAAAGTCACTTTAGCACTGAAACCAAATGAAACACGAGACCAGTGTGCATTGCAAGGGGGAGACTCTGCTTGTTTTAAGAAAACTCTGTCTCGAAGATCATTCCATACCAATGCTTACAGCGTTCTCCAGCTGAATGTTCTGCTTATGAGTGTGTCATCATTTATTTTAATCAATTAAGAGGAATGAGTATTAATATCAAAACCACTACAGTGTCATACCAAGCTATAATTTGCTGTAGGTATATGCGTGTGTGAGTGAATAGTCACCAATTAGGTATATCGTCTATCTTCTTCATATCTTCACCTATAGTTAGGTATGTACACATATTTGTGTGTAGGGATATTTATTCATATAATGTATGTTCACATAAATAGTAAATAATCTTTTATTTGTTCATCCATGGTGTTTTTAGTTTTTAATAATTAACCCCATTGTTCTTTTATTATCTCTGATGAAGAATTTGCCCAAGTTTCATATATTCTTTCAATCAATTGCTTCAATATCAAAATTCAGTGCATCTTTAAAGTCACTTATATATGTACATACACACACACACACACACACACACACACACTAAGTGTTCTGGCATTTGGTTTTTGGTCTTCCATACTTATTTGTTTTCCCTCCTCCATCATCTCTCTATCACTTTTTTTGAGTGGGACATAGGGGTTGTGTTATATTTTCTGTATTTGTGCACAATTATTTCAAACATAATGTTCTAGTTTTTGGGAAGAGGGGATTGAATTTCCACTTGGACATGTTGAGTTCAACATGTCCAATGGACAGCCAAGATGCTAAGTCAAGGATATATCTTCTCACCCTAAGTCCAAACTAGGACTTGTTATCTACATCTTCAGATGACACGGTCCTCAAATGCCTTATTTCTTGGGCCCCAACTCTGAGAAACACTCCATTTTTCAAAGTTTCTCTTTAATATGGCACCCAGAATAAAATACAGTATTCCAGATAGCAATCGACCAGCTAGAAGGACACTTGCTTGTTATACGATTTGTAGAGACTGTAGAGAATGTTACTGGCACATGGCTCACATCCCTTGGCCTTACTGCGCCGTGCATGCCACCCTGACTTCTACTGCCAGCACCTCTACGTCTTGCCCGAGGGCTCGCTCTGGCAGCCAGAGCCATTTGGAAGGTGCCCAGTCAGAAGTGCCAAGGAATGAACACTCGCCAGGGGAGCCTTCAGTGACAACGGATAGAAGTTGGAGTATAAATGCCAGAGCTCTCTCGCCCCTCAGCCGGGGTAACCCTGAGGTGCTGTTAACCACCCTTCTCAGAGTCCCCAGGAGCATCAAGTTCCCGTCACCTGCAAGGCTACTGGCTTGATACTCACCTTTACTGGCTCCTTTTCTGTCTCAAAGATTATTCCCCTGCCCCTACAGGAAGAGGTGTCGTGTGAGGTCACCTCTCAAATGAAAAACTTGTGCTGGAATATTTATCTTGGGTTCTGCTTCTGGGGGTACCCAAACTAAGACGGGGCCTAATATTGCATCAGCTTTCTTAGCAGTCCCATTAGGCTGTGCTTTGTTCTGATTTTGCAGTCACATAAACCTCCAACGTTTTTTTCATGTCAACTGCTGCTAGGTTGTACTTACCTAATGCTATGCTTTTGCTATTGATTTTTTTAACCTAAACTCAGACTTTATGTTTATTCCTGTTATACTCATGGTTTATTTCCATATTCCAACCTCACGGAATAACGTTGAGCATTGATTTGTTCTTTTGCTGTGTTAACTATCCCTCCCAGACACGAGCCATATTTGCAAATGTCTTTTGTGCCTTCGTTCACTTCTTTAGGAACAATGTTGAACAAGGTAGGGTTAGGGACGAAATTCTAAACAAAATTCTTCCTTTGATTCAATAATCGAGATCTTCTGGGTAACGATACTTATTGATAGTGATTCAAACTGACTGTACAAATGTAGCCCAGAATTTACAAATTTGACCATAAGAATGTCAGGCAAGATCAGCTCAGTTACTTTGCTAGAATCAAAATGTCCCACGAGTACGTCATGCTTGTCATACACAAGCCTATAACCCCATCGGAAAGGAAATGTGGTTTGACTTGTTGGTCACAAATTCTTGTTAACTATGAAGAATCTCTGGATTCATTTCTAAAAGACCCTCATCTTCCTTTTAATAATCTGCTCTGGAATTTTACCAAGGAGCTATACATGCATGTTTGGGGGAGAAAGGGGTTCAAGTTCAAGGTTTTTAGGATCTACCCTTCCTTTTTATTTGAAAATGAGGACTTTTACCATTACCTATTTTCCTCGCCTCATTCTTTTATTTCCTCTCAACAGAAAGTAGTACGAAGGTCACATTGGCAAATTCTTTTAGGAGCCTGGCATGCAAATTATCTAGAGACTTTAAACCATTTCAGCTGGTCCTATACTCCCTTATGACCTTCACCATCTTCTACTGTTGAGCTCCTCCCACCCCTAGCAAGGCTGGTTCTTGCTAGAGAACCCAGATGGGCCCCAAGGCCCCATCATCCCTCATCAGCCTTCTCAAATATGGAACCCTCCCTTCTTCATTCATCTTCTAACACCAAACACACGGTTTAGACCTTTTGATATTCTATTTAGCCCATTGGGAGCCTAAGTTCCTTCTGAGGCGGCCCTCCACCCCACCCCACCCTGCTCCAGCACCCCCCAACTCAGCCTGGAGCCCCCTGAACAGCCACCAGGGGTTTTGCCTTTTGTTTTGTTTTGCCTCTCGCTCTGTTTTCATTTTCATGGGATCATTCACATTCCATAATCTTATTCATTTTTACCCTCTTCACTCCTTCATGAGACATAATTTCTTTTATCATCTTGTACTTTGGGATCAAACCCGTTTTTTTTTGTTTGTTGTTTGTTTTTTGTTTTCTGAAGTACTTGAGGTGAGCTGGGCATCTCCTTTTATCTTTGGTCTTCCCCACCCACCACCAGCTTTCCCCCTGAATATCCTCAATTCAGTTAGAACCGTGGGAAGGTCTCAGGCTACTTCTGTAGTGCGCTATCGCCCCGAGGGCATGATGGTGCCCAGCACAGTGCCGGGTTCACCCAGCCCAATCTACACATGCGTGTGGAATGCTGTTGGCTAGCTGGCTGCCCTCTTCCTTGCATCCAGGGTTAGGTTACTTGCCATGATCCTAGTCTAATGTGGGTGTAGTAAGGGAAAGGGCTGAGGATTCTCTCGGGTCTTGGGGAGCAGGAATCTAATTTCCCCCCACAGGTTCCCTTACTTCCAAGCAGCCCAGCCTTCCTCCACAGGAAGTCTTGGGCATTGAGCAGGCAAGGATGTTCGCCATCCGCTGGCTTTACACCGAGTAGCTCAAGAGGGGAGGAGGCAACGTTCACAGCATCCACAGCCCACGGAGCCACTGCACGGGTCCACTGAATGGGGGTCTCTAACAGACATGCGCTGGCAGACAGCTCAGCAAGAAGGAACTGGACTGTGGAGGAGGAAGGGAGAGGAAGGGAAACAGCAGGGAGAGAAGGAGGAGCCAGTCAAGACTCCTGACTCTGCTTCCGAATCCCTTTGCAAAGCCATTATCAAAATTGATTTTAATAAATGAAAGATTTACCTGGGTCGAACATTGTTTTTAACTGGCGGCAATTAATTAATTAACCATCACTAGCCTGGACATCATAATGGGATGATATTTTGATGCTAACGCATTATTGAAAAGGACAAGCCATGTGTTTTTTTTTTCCCCCAAGTAATCAATTAATCAGCCCCAAACGAAGATTCAGACCACTGCCTATGCGCACGGGCACTTTAATAGCTTCCTCTGCCATAACACCAAATACCTGCGTTAGGACTCTGTGCCTGGCAAGCAGTTTGAGGCAAGTCAGTCAATGCTAAATCAGAATTTTAAAAAGATTACAATAGTTAACTTTAAGAAATCTCTGAAACATCTTCATAATTAATAAATGAAAAATGTTCCTGCAGCTAATCAATAAAGTTGTTAGAGAGAATTGATCGGATGGGGAACTCTTTTTGTGGGTACAATTTTTCACCTATTCAGAACAAAAGACTCCCTAGAGTGCTGTCAACATGATAGACACTTAAGAGTCTGACCCAAAAGGAAAGGGAAAAAAATAGGAAGACGATTAATTAAAATCTCCAGGAGTGACATCGACTTCCATCCTGTGGGCGGAGAGCCGCGTCAGGTGTGGAGGTGGCTAATGTGGCACTTTGGGGGAAGCAGAGGTGCCCAGGGACGTCCCTTACCCTGAGGCCGTGCCCCGGGCACACCGCAGTCCCAGCCTCTTTGGATGATAGAAACAGGACTCGCCCATGGTGGCCCGTGTCGTTCAAGTTTAAGGAGCATGGCAGGCTCATGCTCGCAGGCGTGGCGCATAAAACGCATGAAATTCTACTGGAGCAGAACAACGTCTTGCAAATTATTTTCACGGGTAAGGTGTTCATCATGTGCGGGAGCAAGAACCCCAAACCAGACGGCTCCTTGGAATTATTCGCACAGATTCTGGGGCCCATGAACATCTTTCGAATCAGAGCCTGTGAGACTGGGGTCTGGGAATTTGTGTCTTAAATCTGTGCCCCAAAGATTCGACCCTGGTTCACATCCGGCTGAGGTTAACACTGATTTCATCCATTTCTCTATCTCCAGGTATAAATTCAGTCACTGAAAAAATTATATATATACATATATAATGTCCCCTCTCTTTATCTTTTGTTAGACAAGTCATAATACAAGATATTTATTGAGCACTTACTATGTGCCAGGCACTGTGCTGAGCACCAAAAATGCATTAGTTGATTCATGCTCACAGCAAGCCTATGAGATGGATAACATGATTATTACCATTCACTCCTGAGTCAACTAAGACCTGGAAAGGAGGAGTAATTGGCTGAAGGTCACACACCTAATACGAGGCCCCCAGGGTTTGAAGCCAGGTTTGTCTGATGGAGGGCATGTTCTCTTACCACTAGGGACACACTGCCCCAAGGAAATGATGGACAGCTGGGTGGACAGGTGGACATACGGCTGGCAGCTCCGAACATGCAGAATTAGAATGAAAGAATTCATGAAGCTGTACCTCATGTGATTAAGTGGAATATGTAATATTTTGTTCCTCTTTATAGAATGCCAGCTACCAGTCTTTTGTCAAGCTGAGAAAAAAAGGAAGGTGGGAGAGAAGGTAGTTCAGGAGGACAGCTGGGATTTTCCCAAAGCATCTTTGACTGGTGAACTTCCTCTTTCATTAGATTAACTATAATATAATTAATTGATGACTGTATAGTAATTCTTGGGTACTTGGGGCATGTGTGAAAAATGCAAATACTCAGATCTGCACCAAATTTACTGAAATAGTCAGGCGATTTGCATTTTTAACAAGCTCCCCAGGTCACTCTGGATTTGACTAAGTGTGAGAACTATTGATATTTTAGCCCCATTAGCCCCACATCCTGTTCTCAGAAAGTTGCTTGTTGGTGGTGTGATAGGGAATGTAGTAGACAGGAAGTATTCTAGTCATTTATTGCTGTGTAACAAGCCACAGAAAAATGTAGTGACTTCTAACCACTAAATGTCTAAAAATGGACACTGATTTAGCCCGCCAATCTGCACTTTGAGCAGAGTTCATAGCAGGGAAGCCTTGTCTCTGTTCCGTGTAGCACCAATTGGTACTGTGGTGGGGTGGGGCGAAGGATCACCTCTGGGGTGGCCAACTCACGTGGCTGATAACTTAGTACTGAATGTCAGTTGGAATCTCAGCTGGGGCTGAAAGCCAGAGACCGTGGATCCTCTCCATCTTGGCCTCTCCACGGGCTACTTGGGCTTCCATACAACCTAGTGGCTGAATTCCAAGAATCTGAGTTCCAAGAGACAGAAGGAGAAGCTGCCAGTTTTCTAAAGTCCTGGGCTGGGAAACTGCTATAGCATCAGTTCTGCCATGTTCTATTGGTCAATCACAGGGCCCAGATTCAAGGAGAGGGGCTGGGACCTGCTGCTCTTAGTGAGAGGAGTGCTGAGGAATTTCCGGGCCATGTTTTAAAACCGCCAGTCAGGATGCCTGTGTTGTACCCACCTTTGCAATTAGTTTTCTCATAATGGAGGATTCCCTTTACCTTTCCAGGTTCATTGCATACGAGACAAAGAATGATATTGCTGTGTAAGGACCTCTGATTTTATATCTACACATCAGCAATAGGAGAAGTAGAGCATGTGGGTGCAAAGAAACCCCTCTGTAAGATCTGTGTTTGTTCTTCAACAGTTCATACCGTACTGAGATTCCTCCACACATGTATGAAATCCATGTCCTTGTGGGGTTTATTTAGCTTGGCTGCAGTTTTAGGTTAATTTCAGAAATCCCTCTGAGTTTCTAAGGGGGCTGCAGAGGTTAACTCAACTATTGGGATACAAGCCTAGTTATATTGCCAGCACCTCTGTCAAGCCTGCCCGGGATGAAGACACAACCACGCAGCAGCTTGCTCAGAATCTAAAGGTCATTTTTCAGAAGTATGTGGGGAAAAAAAAGAATAGCTGCTTCAGTGGCACTGTAAATCTTCTCCACGATCTGATCAAGAGCTCATCAAAATCCCCGTGTTAAGGAAAGGCGGGGCGAAGGGATGGAGGGATTCGTTCGGTGCATCCTATTTCCTCGTTCCAGCAGATGGGAAAGATACTGCTGCTTCCGTTTTGCAGCACTAAAGGCTTCAGGGAGATCAGAGAGGTCACTCCATTGTGCCAATAGCTGGAACACAAGGTGAGGGACTCTTACGAAGACCTCAGGGAGGTGTGTGACGTGAGAGATGAAAATGAAGCACCTCCCACAGCATCGAGAACAAGTGGATTGATGGGTTCCTAGATGAGATCCCCCAATCCACATGACTGGTTCTATACATAACTGTGATAAAAACCCAAACATCATCAGTTTTATTTTTTCCAATGGATGTTTGCAGCACCTCTTCAGAGAGGGGCAATCAGGGCAGACAGGAAGGCTAGCAATGGAGAAGTGTTGACCTTGCTTATTGAGAAATTTCTGAGTGCTCTGGAGGAATCAGAAACCAAGGAGAAGTCAGACAGACATTTCAGAAAGGCACTGTTGACCTGATCAACTTGGTTTTTAACATACATCTTAATTTCTCATTCGAATATATGATTGTATCATTTATAAGCTCATCTTTCTTTACATACTAGATGCATTCCAAAGAAGTTCTAAGCAGAAATATTTTCTAAATAGATTTTATTTTAGATGTGCAATGAAAAGTGCTTATATAAAGAACCCTCGAGATAAATTATATTTCTAATGATCTGGATTGTCAGTGTGTAATATTTTCTTCCTCCATGCTTTTACCTGCTAAGAAAAGATCAGGGTAATCTACGATATCATTTTCAGTTCTAATATTCATAATTCTATAAACTTATTAAACTTTAAAAAACCCCAAATTCAAAATATCGAAGAGACCCTATCCTATCCCTGGGTGTGCGAATGCCTTGTTACTAGTATGACCATACAATGGTCCTTTTAAGCACAGAACTGTAAATATTTTCAACAATAATAAAAAAGGTTAGGCGTTCCTTAACATTTGGGGGGTACCCTCTGTAGTAATTTCAATAAAAGCTAAGAATTCCATGCGCCATCTCTTTCAGTTAGTTTCATTTGACAGACACCCAACTCATCCTGGCTTAAATAAGCAAAAAAACAAGAGTGAGGCCATGGGAGGAACTCAGTGATTACACAACAGGGAAATTCAAGAGGTGAGTTTTCAAGAACCAACTGACCTGGGGTCTCCAGTGAAATCATAAGGACAGTGTCTCTGTGTCAGGACGGTGTTGTCTTCTGTGTTGACTTTATTCTCAGCAGGGTTTCTTGACGTGGTGGCAAAGACAGCCACCAGCAAAGGCAAAATATCAGCATGGCAACTTGAGCTGGAAGGATTCTATGGAAGTCTGCAGGACATGACTTGGGCCATGTCCCGGGTCCTGAACAATCGCTTGGTTGATTGGTTGGGCCTGGGTCACATGACTTGGGAGTGGGTGGAGTCTACTCCACTCTGAACCACTGAGAGTGAGCAAGCAGAGGAAAATTGGGATGCTATTACCAACATAAAAGAAAAAAAATGTCAGGCAGGCAAAAAGTAAACCCTTTTGCTCAATAAAAATGTACATTATCTTGTACTAGTTTCCTGGAGTTGCCACAAAAAAATTACTAAAAATTTGGTGGCTAAAAACAACAGAAATGTATTCTCTCATGGTTCTGGAGAACAGAAGTCTGAAATCAAGGTGTTAGCAGGGCTGTGCTCCCTCCGAAGTCTCTAAGGGAGAATTCTTCCTTGCTTCTTCCAGCTTTTGCTGGCTCCTGGCATTCATTCCTTCCTTACCTTGTGGTAACATGACTCCAAACTCTGCCTCCCTCCTTCTTCACAGGGTCTTCTTCCCTGTCTATCTCTGTGTGTCCTCTTCTCATAAGGACACCAATCATTGGATTTAGGGCCCACCCTAAATCCAGGGCGACTTTTTCTTGAGAGTTTTAACTAATACATCTGCAAAGACTTTATTTCCAAGTAGGATCCTATTCTGAGGTTCTGGATGGACATGAATCAGAGTGAGGTGGAGACGGTTGAACACTACATAACACACACACACACACACACACACACACACACACAATTTAGCACACATTTTCAGGATGTTCATGGAACCATTCAATTCCATCAGCAAATCATTGAAAAGGACTAGGCACCACAGATGAGGATGCTTAGACTAGGGTTCCTCAGCTTCGGCATAAAGACATTTTGGGCCAGATAATGCTTTGAGTGGGGGCTGTCTTGTGCATCGTAGGATGCACAGTATCCTTGGCCTTTACCTGTAAGATACCAACAGCATGCCTTTCCCAGTCAGGATAATCAGAATGTCTTCAGACATTGCCAAATGTCCCCTGGGGGGCAAAGTCATCCCCAGTTGAGAACCACTGGCTTATACCCAAACCTTAGGTGCTATCAGGACAGATAGAACCATTCTGGTGATCCAGCAGTCCTGGGCACCCATGCCACAGAAGCCTCTTAGGGCAACAGGTACAAGAAGGCTCAATATAGTACTGTCTGTGGCAACTGGCAATGGGGACACATTCTAGGTGCCCATCACTGCAGGGAATTAATAAGGAAAGTCTGAGTTAAAGTAGCCTTTTACCCCATTTACTCCTTATCTTCAGACCCAATGGGCCTCTCCACCACTAACTAAATCACTAGGCCAAGACTTCAGAATGCTTCAGAGCTTCAGTCGGTATTTTGAAGTGTAGGTTCCATAGTCACTTCACTCAAAGCTCACACCCTTCTATTGTTTACAAGCTCCTTTTTTGGGAAGAAACTACGTTCAATCCATCTTTGCCTCCAGAATTTACTTGATGCCTTGCACTCAAACATCATTCAATACATGCTATATTTATTAAATATGTGATACTATTACCTGGAATTTATTTGTTAACTCTACGTAAGATGTATTGAGGTTACTTGCGATAAAAATAAATGTTTGATTCTTAAGAAAATTATCTATTTTTAGCAAGCAAATATAATTTAACTCGGTTGCCCTGCACAAATAGGAAATCTGATTATTCTTTGATCTTACTTTTCCTTTTTAAAATTTAATTCACGAAGAGATGACCAATTATGGATGACCCCACTGCTTAATAACATATCTGTTAATGTTCTAGGGGGGAAAAAAACACAGTGAATTAAATTAAGTATTAACAGGATTTGAATTGATTTGAGGAACTGAAACAAATAGTTACTGTACCCCGTTGTGATCTAGTTATTCACGTTTTTACTGCTACGACTGATTTCAGTTTTGGAAATAGAGGCATCCTGGTCCTTGGATCTTCAGAATTTATTCCCCTTGGGTCATGTAATGGTACGAGACGCTTGGTGATGTATAAATACGAATGAACACAATAGCCAAAGAGTTAAGTCGGGTTGGTCCATATAATTCATTTACTTATTTATTTCTTCTTCTGTTCACCCTATCAAAACCATCCATGGAGCACCTACTGTGTCAGACATTGTTCTAAGTCCTAGAGATTTAGAGACAAACTGGAAATAGTCCCCTGTCCTCAAGGAGCTACCAGAATGGTAAGGAACAGCAGGCACGTAAAGAAATCGACTAACACAATATTACTGAAGTGGTGGTACTTTGGGTCCAGAGAACAGTGGGGATGCCAGGTGGGCAGATCTACCTGGGAAGGATCAGGAAAGTCTTCACGAAGAAGGTGACACATTGGCACAACGGGGCTTGAAGAACATCGGGGGGAGGTGTCCAGTGGGCAGGGGACATTGAGGCTTGGAGAGCAGAGGAAAAGTTGGTCTTGCAGAGACCGACCTGAGGGTCATTAGCTTTGGGGTAGTTGTATAAAGCTGGGGGGACAGGCTGAGATTCTGTGGATGGTATCATGGGTCACCTAAGAAGAGAAGGGTGAAAGAGAGCTGAGCCTTAGCGAATGCAGGGGACCAGGGCTGGGCTTTTGGAACTGAGGCTGGTTTCCGAGGCCAAGACACCCGAGGAAGCGTGCCTTAATAGTTTAAGAACACGAACTCTGGGCTCAGAGCTGAGTTCTAGCACCAGCCGCATGGCCTCGAATGGGTCGCTCAAACTCTGTTTGGCTCAGTCTCCATAATCACAGAAAGGGAGTATTAATAGTCCATATCTCAGAGCTGTTGGAAGAATTAAATGAGATAATGTTTATAAAAGTGCCTAGCATATAGCAAACAATCAGTGACCACTAGCTATTTCTATCACTTTATTAGTAAAATGGATATGAAAGACTAGGGAACAAACTTTAACCCTTTAACTACTAGATTGAAACATGAGCTCTTATTTATTTTTTTTTTAAAAAGAAATTTATTGAGCACCTATGATGTGCCAGGCATGATTTTTGGTGCTAGTAGGGGAGGAAACAGAATCTGTGGCCTGCAGTACTTAACTAGAGATTAAGAACTCAAGGATGGGGAAAAATGCATCTTTATTTTCACAAAACTAACGAAAATGTAATCTTTCCTTGGATAATGACTGTAGGCAGCAAACTACACAGTACCCGTGGCTTTGTCACCAATTAAAATCAAGATTTTTATATCAAAGTTATTGCAGTTTTCTGGAAATATTTATTAGAAATGTTATTACTTCAAAATTAAGGAGTTGGCGGACCAGTTTAGATAGGTATTTTATGTGTTATTAAAGAAGCACATATATCTCTTCATCATAAATTTGTGGGTTCTTATGTATTTTGATAATCATATTTCAATACAGCAAGTTTCCTTTGTAAACTACGTAGAGTATCTTACACATTTATTTATAACACTTTAGTTTGAAACGGGATCTGTAGGCTTCCTCAGATTGCAGACAGGACTATGGGATGCAACAAAGATGAGAATACCTGATGTATGTCCACGTCTGGGAGTGACAGGCAAAAAAACTAATTCCATGAATACACAGGTAATGTCAGGTAGTGATAAGCTCCGCGAGGACTCACAAGCAAGGAAAAGGCACAGAGAGTGGCGGGTTGATTTAAACAGTGACATTGGAGGAGGCTTCCCTGAGCAGGTGGCATTAGAGGATGGACCTTCAGGAAGCCAGAGAGTCATGTGTGTGTATGTCTTGGGGGAGGAGAGTTCCAAGCTAAGGGAACAAGATGAAGGGCTGAGGCAGGGCGGGGCACCTGGCATATGACTGGGGCAGGGATAGGGTACGAGAAGCAGCCTTGAAGCTGGCGGGAGACTTTGAGCCTCTGTCTTATATAGTCTGGGGTCCCCAGCATTGGGCCAAGAGGGAACACATAGTAGGCACTCAACAAATGAGACATTCAAGGGAACTGGTTCACATCTCAAGCAAAAATGAGTTTGCCTCCCGAGTAACTCTCGCAGGGATAAAGTCACGTGACAGTGGCTAGGTGTGGGACCTGAGGTTCAGGAGAAAGAGCTGACCCTCCCTTCACTCAGCCCCAGGACTCCTGGCCAAGAAGAGCTTCAGGGTGAGCCCCAAAGAGGACAGACGGAGCCTGAGTATTGCCTGAGTATCGGGGATACTGGATAGACTCGAGGACATGGGCGTCTTCCCTGTTTGTGATCTAACAAAATAATAACTGATACCCTGCTGCTCCCCGCACCTCCCACGAAATAACCCCCCGGAGTCGGTCAGTCAGAAACCACATGGTGATGGGCAGCAGCAGGTGCAATAATCATGGCTGGAACTGAGTGCTACTGAGACCTCATTTGTCCCAGGTGATTTTCTGAGGGCCTGACGCCTTTAATTCTCACCAAAAATCTTTCCGAGGTAGGGCATATTATTATCTCCACTTCACAAACAAAATAACTGAGGCCCAGGCTTGCCAACATCCTAAGTGTGAAAACCCGCTTCCATCAGGAGGCACAAATGTCTGGCATCGACTTGTTCATTTTTGTTCGCACAGCACCTAATGCCACATAGTAGTGGGTTTTTCGGGAGAAGAGAGTTGCCCTTAATAGCAGGAGTACAATGATTTCAAACAGCACAGCGAATGAATGAAGCGTGATACTAATGAACTTATATCAAATTTACCATGTGCCATGCAAGGCTCTAAGTACCTTACAGGTATCAATGAACTCATTCCTTACAATAACCCCATGGGGGCAGGTACCGTACTCTCTGCTTTATAGGTGAGGAAATTGAGGTACAGAGTGGTGAAGTGACATGCCCAAGGTCACACAGCTACAAGGTCCAGAGGTAGAAAGGAACTTCAGCCATCTGATTTTTGACCTCCACACTGTCTGCTTGGGACCCCAGAAAACAAGCTCTGTGGGTTTGGCTGCGAGCCAAGAGTCTGCCTCCAACACACAAGGGACCTCAGCAGAGAAGCGAGGAGCTGGTCTCACAAATGACTGACTCTGACGTTTGGATGGGGAGGACTGGAAATCCACACATGTTGTCCCAGCTTGGGGACTCACACGGCCCACGGGGCTGAACTGCAGAGGGGTTGAGGGGTGGGGTAGCAGGAGGAGGAGCTGCAGGAGGAGCTTAAAAGCCAAGGAGACCCCACAGGGAGATAGGTGGCAGGCATCACTTTGCCTGGGGCACTGCCCTAGTTGGACCTTTCAGCTAAGAATTGCAACTATTCCAGAGGCCTAACCCCATGTTATTAGTTTCTGAATTAGTTTGTGAAAGCAAGAGCTCTAAAACCAGAAATTCAGTAAAGTACTGAAAATAGGGGTTCTGGGGAGCAAACCCGAGGTCATCCTTCCTATGCATAGCTTCTAGGTCAGCCACACCCGTAGCAAGAACAAGTGCAGCCAGAGGTACGAGGTCGGGAGGGTGCCCTGTGGCCTCCTATCAAGGCCGGACTCTCAAGGAGCCTGCCTCCTGTTAGCAATGGGCCCAGCTGACCAGAAGGAGCTGGCGTAATACACGTTTTCACTTTGGCATTTGGAGGAGGGCAGACCCCAGCCGGGCCTCAGAGCCCTCTGAAGTGCAGTCGGGCTCACGGAAGCTTCCCTGCCCTTTCCGAGGTGTTCTTGTTACAGCTGCTTCTTGGGGACCCTGCAGGCTGCAGCAACTGCTGCGCAAGGTGGTGACCTTCTAAAGCCGGACAAGTTAATGAACCTGGCTGGCCCCTGGAGCCCCCGGGGGCTGCGCCGTCCATGGTGGCTCCTGCCAAATTCCTCTTGTTGGTTTTGATTCCCTTCCTCCTCCTCCTCCCCCTTCCCATTATGCCTGACATTTCTAAGGCCAAGTTTTGTTACAAGCAATTAGCCTGTGTCAGGGATCTGGGGATAGGAGCTGCGTGCCAAGACGCAGGCGGAGGTAGGAAGAGGGACGTGGGGAGGGCTGCCTACAAGCTGGCTGTCCTCGGTGGCCGCCCGCCCGCCCCAGGGCTGACAGTGGGGCAGACGGCTCCCCGGGGGAGTGGAGGGTGTGGAAACCCAGCACCGTGCTGCCAAATGGGAGCCCAACACACTACCCTGGCGCCCTCTCCCTGCTTCCGACCTAGAAATTCATCCTCCCGACCCGAGCTTCCTGGGACCCAGCTGTACTCAAAGGCCAGAGTTCACGACCAATCTTTGAAAAAGAAAAAAAGAAACTATGTATGTATCTATAATGAGCCATAGAGGCTAACCAAATGTATCATATGTGTGTGTGTGTGTGTGTGTGTGTGTGTGTGTGTGTGTGTACTCTGAATCAGTGCATTTCGTGGGGCAGACCGCGTCCTCACCTGGGAGGCCTCAGTGCGAACCACGGGGTGGAGAGGCCAGTGCTGAAACCATTGCCTCAACTCAGCCCCAACCTCCCTGTTCAGCCTCAGTTCTTCCTGGCGCCACTGGCTACCCCGCAGCCTCCATCCTCAGGTCTCCCAGAAGGATGTCCAGCCATTCAAACCCAACCGCTGGGTTTAAAATCCAACCATTGGAGTCTCAGGTTTAAAACTCAGCCATTTAAATGCAACCATTGGTTTCAAAGATCCCATCTCTAGGATCAGGACACAAGAACCAACTTAAGACATCAACACATGCTCCCCAGAGAGCCTGAGAGCTCACCTTCCAGGTCGCCAAGGAGGACTTCAGTGGTAGCTTTCTTGAGGTGGTTTCCATCTTTGATGTGAAGCCACAGCTGGGCATTTCAGGAAGATGAGGAAACTGAGGCTCAGGGAAGCCCAAGGTCACACGTGGGGTTGTGTAGATGGCCAAGGCCGGAGCTCAGGTCTCCAAGCCTTGCACAAGGCTCTTCTCACGATAAGAATGGCAGCAGCTCCCTGTCATTTGCATTCAATCCGTGTTCCATCCACAGCCCACGAAGGGAATATAACAAGAGAGTCTGCAATCGCGACAGGACCCAGAAACCCAGAAATAATCAGTGTCAGTCCTAAAGCGAATAGTGCTCTCATGGACTCACTTGCAGCCCTGCTGCTCATTCCACCAGACCCCAGGAAGCTGCCATCCTTTCACGGCAGCTGAGGGCCATTCTGGTCCCTCGAGGCAGTGCCAGGGCAAGGGAGGAACAGAGAAGGGGGGACAAGTGAGAGAAAAGTCTTGGTGGAAGCTGAGGGTGGGAGAGCAAAGCTGTAACTGGACCTCGTAGTGTTAGGGAGTTCTCTCTCTCTAGTTGGATGGGGCCAAGGGTTTGGGAGCCAATTGTCCTGTCCTGTCCTGTCCTGTCCTGGGGGAGGCTGTGAGTGTGGCCTGGGCGCTGTGTTAACTCACCCCATTCCTAGACTCCTTAGGTTGCCAAGTCTTCCAGGTGGCCTGGCCACCAGGGCTGATGGCCCTCCTGACACCTCTCAGAGACTTCTTCTCTTCTAGTACAGCTACAGGTAACACCGCTTTCCTCTTTCTGGTCTCTTCTCACCTGCATCAGACTAGCCACGTCCATCGGCAGCCCCAGCTGGTGGTTTCCAGACCATGCGGTGACACACACTCCGATTGGAAAGTTTTTGCTATGGAAGGTGGGGAAAAACCCTCCTCCACATTGTCCAAAACAAAACGGATGCGACCATTCAGCATCGCCCCACCCCGAACACCTTTTTCAAATTTTTCAGGGTAGTATATTGACATGATGGTTTTTACCACCACAAGAAGAAAAAAAAAATGCTGGAGGAAGCAGCAAGAAATGTGCAATGGAAATGTGCGATCACTGAGGGGGACCCTCATTACTGCATGCTCATGGGTCAAGGACACTAGCCCCTCCCAGAGGTGAAAGCTGGACCACGCTCCGCTGACCCCTCCATCTGTGAGATGCCTGGCTGAGGGACTCCTGTTTTCTCAGTCACAGAGCCTGCCTGCTGTATCATGGCCATCCACAAGGAATGACAGGGGTTGGGGGCAGGCTTTGTTAGCATCACTGTCTGCATCTAGCATCCCCACGCGCCAGTGGTACTTTCACTCGAGAGCGAAGGAGAGAAAAGGCTCATGGGAAGGATTTAGACCTGCTGGACACTACTGATTATCTGTGAATGGGGAGTAGAGGGGAGGATTGGGGTGAGGGTGGCAATAGCACCCAAGAAACGGTAGCCGAAATTCCAGGAATTGAGTAGGTGGAGAAACCAAAACACAACAAATGTAGGCAATTAACCAATGTCAGTCACCCCCAATAGTTCCAGGAAGCAGGGGCGGAATGGGTTAGTCAGAGATGCGGTTCCGGGCCAGGAGCCCCAGCAGCCCCAGGCCCTTGTTAGAAGTGCAGGTGCTCGCGCTCTGCCCCAGACCCACTTCATCAGAAACGGGGGTGGTGAGGGGGAGCAGTGATTACAGGGCAGCTAGCCTTCTCCGGGTTTGCTCGAGTTAGAGAAGCCCCTCAACTCTAGCTGCACCCCAGTGTCCCGCAGTGGGGACTATTCGAATTAGAGTGATTCTCTTATCTTTTCCTCAGCTTCCTTTCAAGTCCGCCTTCCTCCCAAGGGCCGTCAGCCCTGGGAACAGCCTCCCGCTCCGCAGCCACATGCCCTAACATCTGTGCCGCTCACTCTGCGCTTGCCTGTCTATGTTCCGTACTCATTTCTCCCAAAACAGGCTGGAAAGTGCCCGGGGAGGAGCGCCCTCGCCCTGTGTCCTCTGTCTCCTGCCCTGTGACTCTCGTGCGCACCTGGGCGATCCCAGGTGGGCCCGGAAAACTCGTCCTCCAAAGGCGATCCCAGGGCCAGTGTGTGAATCAAAAGGCATAGCCTGGGGGCAGTGAGACCTCCCAGTTTCCTCCAAGGACTGTCCTCCCCGCGCACAGCCCAGGGAGCAGGCCCACCCCCGCAGGCCCCTTCATGCTCTTCCCCACTCGGATTAGAGGCTGAACACAAACAGAATACAAAAGACAAAAGACAGTGAGCGCTCCTGGCTGTCGGAGTCTATAAAAGTCTGGGAAGTGACAGCAGGAGCTGCGGCCCGCTGCTGCTGCTGCCCTGAAACCCAGAAAGAATCAATTTCAGACCCAGGGCCAAATAGTGCCCCAGGGGGCGTGCCGGTGACAGGCGCTGACTCCGCCCAGACCCCAGGACCCAGCCCGGCCGGATCCGGAGTGGCGTGGGGGAGGGGACCTCCTGCGATTTACAAAGGGGACGAATCTCTCTCTCTCTCTCTCTCTCTCTCTCTCTCTCTCTCTCTCTCTCTCTCTCTCTCTCTCTCTATGTCTCTCGCCTGGTCCTCTGAAACTCTCTTCAGTCTTCATCGGGGCCACACTAAAGTGAATCATTTTCTTTCTTGCTTCGTGACAGCTAGAATGTGACCCCAGGACAAGAACTATGCCGCCTTCCTCTTAGCCCCCAAGTCTCCTAAAAAATACATGTTTTCAATGGTTTTTATTATTATTTTCTACATAAAAATCCATTGATAAAGACTATTTAGGGCTCCAGAAATTACATTCATTTATCCTTCTGGATTGCGAGGAAGGAGTTACTTATTGGGGACCAGCGAGAGTGTGAGTATAGTATATTCGTTGAAGCACGCACAGGATGAGCTATCGCAAGACACAATACCAGTTCTGTTTGTTTGTTTACTTATGCATTTCAGAATATTGGTCATCATACACGTTAGCGTTTTCCATTTGTGGAAACTGGAAGTTACCAGACTAGGATTGCCAGAGTTAGGGAATAAAAAAGCACAGGGCACCAGTCAACTTGAATTTCAAATCAACAACAAATACTTATTTAATATAAGTACACCCCAAATATTGCATGGGACATATGTGTACTAAGAGGGTATTTCTTGTTTATCTGAAATTCAAATTTATTGAGAGTCCTGTATTTTATCTGGCAACACTGAGGACAATTCAAGCAGAGAAGGACAAAGGGACACTGGTAAAGGAAAAAACAGAAAAACTTTAAAAATCATATTACGCTTTATTATGTTGTTTCAAAATAAGGAACAAAACCCAGAACTGCTTCTCATTGCATTTCTTAAAAGCAGAATTCAGGCTCCTTTTATGTGAGTGCAAAGGTAGGTGCCAAGCTGGGGTCTCAGAGTGATTTTAAATCTCAGAAAGAGCTTAGCTGTTTTTGTAAAAAGGAAAGTTGGCAAGTGATTAGTGCCGATGTGGCCCAGCTGCTCTTTTGTACTTTGAAAGAAACAATTAAAATGGCTGGGACATTAAACTTTAAAGAGCTGGGTTGTTCATATTCAGAAGCTAATTTTAAAAAGAGCCTGATAACTTGGGAGAGGGAGGGACACTCCTGGAGGACATGATCTCTGTCCAGCCCTTCTGCCTCTGAGACGTTCAATTTTGGAAAAAAACTTTTAAATAGGTAAATAGATAAATAGCCGGATAGAAATCTCTCTCTTGTTTGGATACCAGATGCAAATTATTATATATTTTTCACATTTTAGTTTATAAAAAGCATGATCTGAGAAATGGAATACATCTAGAAAGCACAGACTCAGAGCTAGTTTCTTTCTACAAATGGTCGAGGGTGATGGGGTGATGTGACAGGCACTGCGGTAAAGAAAAGGAAACCGAACAAAGCAAGTCCCTACCCTGAAGGAAGCCCATATTTAAGTGGAGAGGAGAGATCGCTAAGCAAAGACAGCGAGCGCCCTGTGGGCACAGGCAGTGTGGAGCCAGGGCTCCAAGTGTGGGCTCTGGGGTCTGGGGGACACACCTATCTCTCTGGAGATGGGGAATATAGGTGGCAATTGCAATGGTGAACTTAAACAAGATGGAGAAACATCTGGGGAGCCCAGGGGAAAAACTGAGAAAGACAGAAAAACAGCCAAAGAGGTGGGAGGAAACCACAAGAGCCTGGATCATAGCCTGCAAAAGACCAAGTTTCAAGGTGTTCTAAAAGCCATCCTTTGGATTTGGTGGTGGTCAATGGCCCTAGCTAGGGTGGAGGTATCACTGGATAGAGGGTCATTCAGCAAGAGAACTGTATTGCATCTAAGAGCTGCGAAAGCTTTGCCCGACAGGGAAGTGCAGTACTCAAAAAAACAAAAACAAACAAACAAACAAACAAACAAACAAAAAACAACAGAAAAACAAAAAACAACAACAAAAAAACCCCATAGCATTTACAAAGAAAAGCAGATGCAATGGTTTTATTGCAATATTCTCCGTCCTCAGTTTTAAAACGGTTATGCCTCTGACACGTAGACACCGCATTGTTCTGTGAGCTCTAGCCTAACTCCGAGGTAGTATAGTTCACCAAGAAAATTCACACAACTACAGACTCCATCAACAATCTCACCCCATAGCTTCTAAGATGTAAGCGCAGATAACTAGAAAGGATAATGACTTGAATCTCATCACAGAGGAAAGCGTGAACCATCTCAGAGGAAGATTTCACCACAGCAACCCCCATGATCAATGCAATGCAACTACATTCCATATTTTTAAATCCATCAATATTTATTAAGGAACTAGTACCTATGTGGCCACATGCTGAGCATTATGGAGCTTACCATGTGCGCAATACAACGCTCAGTAAATGGTTGCTATGGCTATTGCTTAATATCCTTAACATGGTTCCAGCCTTCAGAATATTTATAGTCTAGTTGGAGACAGAAGACATAGACAAAGAAGACAATGCAGAACCTGTACAAGCAAAATGGGAACATAGATGTCACATAAGCCCTGAGCGGAGTGCCCGGCACAAAGGAGGGATTGCACTAACATGTGTTGAATTAAGACACCGCGTAGATGACAGATGGGCGTCTGTCGTGTTGGAGAACGTTGGAGGCTGGGAGAACATGGCAGATCGCAGAAGGCTTCGCAGCAGAGCTAGGGCCTGAGCTGAGTCCTATTTTCCCTCCATGCACGGTGTTTGTGCCCTTCAGCTGGTGTAAGAATCTCTGTCTCTGCCGGTGATCGCCTGTGAGGATCAGAGATGAGATGGAAGCGGCCCTCTAGGCGCAGCCTCATACTCAGATAAACATTTAAGCTTTTGACAGTGACAATAATAATAATCAGATTGCGGCAGTCGGCTGTATGCTACAAGACATCCGCTGTCAGACACATTCCCTCCACCACCCCGCCTCCAAGTCGTGGTGTGCTGGCATGGTTCTCCCGAATGGCTCACTGGTGTATTATTTGTAATAATAGACATTAGGTTACCATAATTATCTCGTCACCTCTCGTCAGGGTTTAGGGCACAGGACAGAGTTCCCGCTGAGATCTCAGACCACTGCTCCCAGCTGCCCAGCAAACTGGAAGGCCACTGGAGTAACTTCCCTGACCTCTAGCTGACCTGCGGGGATCAATGAACAATTAATTACTATCATCCCACTCCGGGAGAGATAGCGCACTGCATTCTCTCAATTACAACAGGAAGTGCCCCTTGGCTGACAGCTGCCTGTTGGCCACACCAAGCCCCCTCCTGATTCTGACCCTCCACCACTGCACACACGCACATGCACATGCACATGTGAACCCACAGGGCCTAGCTCAGACAACACCCCTTCCCCAAGCACATCCACTGACACCCACAATTATACTCAAGGGCCACACACAGACCACGCTCATCTCCTACCTACCCACTACACCCTCGCCTGCAACCACGCTAGAGTCTGACTTCGATCGCGCCCACAGTCTTTAGCAATATCGGTTTTCCTGGTGTATTACGTGGCACCTATTCCACTGTGCGTAAGGGTTGGGGTGGCCCATTGCAGAGCCAGGACTCAGGAAGGCTTGTCTTGATTATACTTCCTGTGACAGCTCTACCAATACAACCTTCGGTATTTTTCACTTTCAGCTCTTCCTACATCTTCAATGGCCCCTTTACCCTTATCCTAATACTCTGTGTCTGCCCTCACCCTAGTCGCCCCGACCATATAATCTATACCTTTCCTAGCATCGCCCCCCATATAACAAAAATGCCATCAGCACATGCTCTCCTTTCAAAGCTCCTTTCCTCCCACCCCCAACAAGTGACTAGAGCTGGACTGATCCACTCTAAAATATCCATCGATGGCTGCTAATGTCTTTAAATACCACTCTGTAGTTAATTAGGGCATTTAATCCTAAATTTAAAAACATAAAAATAATATTCTGGGGCTCTGGTTCAGCTCAGAGGTAAGAGTGGGCTATTTTTGGTCATACAGGCTCTGAGAACCCTCCTATCTCACTAGGTGTGTGTTTTCCTACTTTATTTTCACAATAAATGGCCTGAAAACTGCTTATTCCATTGGAAAGACACGAATGCATTAACCAAGGCTTTTGGAGTTGTATGTAACAGAAACCCAGTTTAAAAAAGGTTGGAGAACATAGTCTCACCCTCAAGGCCAGGGTGTATCTAGCTCAGGCTATAGCGAGGGAGCCAAGTGCTTGAACAGAGTCATCAGGACTAGGTCTCTGGACAGGCTTTCATCCCAGACGGATCTCTCCACAGGGCTCCCCCGACATCCCCAGGCTTACACCGTCCATACGGCTGTTATCTTCCACTGACAAAGGAGCTGCTGGTTCTGAGAAAGTGAAGGACCAACGAAAGCCCCAGGATTCTATCTCCTGGTCTAACCTGACTCCTTCCCCATCCTTGAACCAACCCCATTGGCCAGGAGCTTGGAACATGAAACTCCAGAAAATTCCTTCCTTTCCCAATTTCCTAAGCCCGAATCCCCAGAGCAGATGTTAATATCCAGTGGCCAAGTATGGTCCCTGAGGGCTGAATAGGGTTAAAAAGCATGATGCTGTCCCAAAGCTTGGCTTGGGGAGGCACTGACTATTTAGAAAAACTGGCAACGCTGTGGCTTCTGGTCTGTTGTCAGACCGAAAAAATACCTCAGTAATACAGGTAACATCCTGATCAGAATACCGGACACATAAGTGGAGCTCTCAACTAAAGGGCAATGCTTATGACCCTACTCCTTATATTTCTACCTCTCATTCCAGGCCATTCTAGTCCCCTTTCCCACCCTGTCACGTGCTGCTCCAGCCAGAGAAAGAAAGTGACTTCTCTATTTTGTGAGATCAAAGAGAACCAGGCAAATCCACTAGGACATATCTCTGCCAGGGGCTGGGTCCCTGAGTGGAACACGGACGTATCTGGCTTGTTCTCAGTTAACTTCCTGGCTTCATCTGGAGCTTGCTGGCTTCCTTCGCTGCCCGCTTCCATGCTCTGGGGAGATCTGCCTCACTCTAGGGGGCTTGGCTGGGTGTGCTAGTTCAGACTGGAGAGCCGAGTGGAAGCTCCTGCCATCCGGTTTTATCGGGGACCCCTATGCTTCTGGTAATATCATGGACTCTTTGATCCCAGTTAGATCTTTAATTAGTTAGAACCAGGAGGGGAGAAAGTATAAATGATTGGCAGCTCCTGATTTCAAATACAATGGCAATTCTTCCTCCTTCTCCTCCTCCTTCTTTATTATTATTATTATTATTATTATTATTATTATTATTATTATCATCATCGTTATTGTGATCATTATTAGTGCACTGGCCCTTTCCCCAAACCCAGA
Organism: Macroglossus sobrinus; assembly: GCA_004027375.1. Classification (NCBI taxonomy): domain Eukaryota; kingdom Metazoa; phylum Chordata; class Mammalia; order Chiroptera; family Pteropodidae; genus Macroglossus; species Macroglossus sobrinus. The sequence goes on along the minus strand of PVKZ01003683.1, from coordinate 62,133 downwards.
AGCAGTAAGGGAGCCAGGCCAGCTATAGCTGTGGTCTCTCACTTTCCCTCCCAAGGAGAATCATCAGCCCCAAATGTCTCTCTACTGGGAACTGAGCCTGTGCTCGGCAGAAAACACAAAAATAATTGGAAAGCCATGTCTCCATTCTGCAGAAGCATACCAGTCCCTGGGGCTCGAGCACTAAATCATACCGCAAGCCTGTATATCTGCCCAGGGAAGAAAGAAAGCAATTGAAACCTAGTATTTAAGGGCAGTTTCAGATTTATCCCTCATCTCGACAGCCTACAAAATGTTGGAGAATAGACCCTGTCTTTCTCTGGATGATAAAACTGGACCCACCATCCAGGAATTGGCCCTGAGAAAGTCATCGCTCATCCTCCTGTGACTTCCCTAAGAAATGAAACTATAGGCCAAAACTCTTAGTTTTAACAGTCTTCTACCCACTTGCAAAGCAAGTATTGTCTTCCCAGCACCCTATGATGCTAGCTTTGTTTAATCAATGCCTGATTGGACCCCCATCCTGACATGCTCCCAGAAAGGAGTTTTAAGGCCAAACATTTGGCTCGTTTCCATTCAAAAAGCTTATCTGTTGTTTGGACGTTAATGAACTAAAATCCAAAGTCCCCGGCCCGTTTCCTTACCCGTTAACCTGACTTTGGAAATCTGCTGACTCCATGGCAAGCTGATCCCTAACGACAGGCAATCAGTCATCATGCTCTGTCAGTGGGTGGGTGAGCCCAACCACCCTGCAGGGCCAGACACAAGTCCACACAGGATTACGTCATCCGCAGCTATCAGGTCAATAACCCTGGGTAACGCGATGTGCTGATAACTCCGTGCCCAGTCTCGCGGTGGAAGCTCACGTTATTGTTGACAATTAACCCGATCTAGGAAGCCCACATAAATCAATCACGACAGCTGGAAAAAAAAAAAAAGTTCCTGGTAAATGTATCGACAAGGTCAGTAACCTGGGCTTATCACCCTGTATCTGAGGTGAGAATTTGGGGAGGAAGTTGCCTGTAGAGACATTTCCGAGAATACTCTTTCCAGAGATGCATGCTGGGAAGTTTGCCTTCCGTTGGCCATTCACACCCTTGGACCCACTTCCTTAGCTTCATATTTGGTGTCTTTGGGATTATTTCTTGGTGCCCCATGCCTCAGAGCCTCCAGCCCCACAGACCTATAATTCCCAAGGCTCCCTCTGGCTGCCCATTGGACAGGCAAGCCTGTCATAAAGCACAAACATCTTAACAATAATGCATGTAACACCCTAATCAGAATACCTCTAGCACATAGAAAAGAAGCTCAACTATTACAGTTACTAAAGGGACATACTTAGGACCCTACTTCTTATATTTCTACCCTTCACCCCAGGCCAGGAAGAGAGACATATTGGAACAAACACTTCCAGTCCCCAGCCTCTGCCCAGAGCCCCTCACTCCTTCTTCACTCCACACCACCCCTTCTCCTCCCCACTGGATACCTTTTCTCCATTGTTTAGGTCGCAGCCTAGACAGTCCCTGGTGTGGGCACTTTCTTTGACCCCTCGTACTGCTTAAGGGGACGCTACAGTGTTCTCCACTGGGGCCTGCATTGAGTTTCCTAGGATTGTATGGCTGGGTGGCTTAAACAACAGAAATCAATTTCCTCACGGTTCTGGAGGCTGCAAGTCTAAAATCTAGGTGTTGGCTCAGTTGGTTCCTTCTAAGGGCCATACCCAGCCTCTCCCCTTGGCTCGGCTTCTGCCTGCGTCTTCACAGCATCTTCCCTCTGTGAGTATCTCTGTGTCCAAATTCCTGCCTCTCCTAAGGACAGGCGTTGAATCAGGGCCCACCTCAACAACCTCGCTTTAACTTGATCCCCTCTGGAAAGGCTTTCTCCAGGTGAGGTCACATCCTGAGGTATAGGCAACTGGCACTCCAATACATGAGTTTGGAGGGGACCCAATCGACCATAACAGGGCCCTTTTCTCTTCACACCTGATGTAAGGTATTAACTGGCCCTTTCCTCTTCTGTCCCCCTCACTGAGGGCAGGAACCGTGTCTGATCTCCTCTCTAGTCCCATGATTTCGCACACCTCTCCCCACTCCTCCTTTCCTGAACCTCGTGGTGCCCTTGCTACCGAGGGCCTGGGCTCTGATGGCCACCAGGGTTCCTGAACTGCCCAGCACCGGGGCGGGGGTGGGGTGCTCAGAGCCTGCCCGCCGCTGGTGGCGCTGCCTTAATAACCTAGACACAGTCTCCCCATCTGCTGCCCCACAGGGAGCCCCCGCCGCTGGGGACGCGTGTCCCTCCTTGGCAGAGCGTGCATCAAGCTAATTCTCTGGCTCCGGTTCTTAATCTAACTGGTGGTTCCAGGAATCCAGCCATGCACTCTAATGGGCCCCTGTCATTAGAGGCTTGGCAAACACTCACGCTCCAGGGCTCCCTAAAGCCCAGGAGAGCTGGCCAAGGGCTGAGAGGCACCAAGGCCATTTTAAAAAGCAAAAGGGCAGCAGGATCACAGTCCGACATTTTTTAAAACCTGCATTTATTTAGTAAATAATGTATGTTAATGCAACATATGCTATATTATGCAATAATTATGGAAACGACCTGGCTCTGTGAGGCTTGACTTTACTTGTCTCTCTCAGCTGCTCAGCAGAAATCCTACATCCCCTTCAGCAGAGCCTTCTCCTGGGTCCACAAAGGGCTGCAATGGTCCTGGCAATCCTGTGACCTGCTGGGCTGCCTTCCCTCCTCCCCAGCCCCCCCCCGCCTTTTCATGCCAAACCACCCACCCCCCACCAGCTTCCACAGACCCTCCTCAGACCTGCAAGGCCTCCCTGACCACACTGGCCCCTAGTCACACCAGACTGGTAAAATCACCTCATCCTATTGTCACTTAGGCTCTAATTGGCATAGAAGGGGCCACTGCAACTCAGCTGTTTCCCAGGTCTGTCTCCTGAGCAGATCACAGAGGCCCCTCTGGCCACTGTTCCCCTCAGGGCACCAGAGCAATGAGTCAGAATTCCCCCAAATTCAGTTGACTTAAACCTTAACGTCAAATCAGATCCGTGTTTGCTGGGGTAGGAAGGGGGGTTGTGTGTGGGGAGTGCTGTGTGAGCAGCGGGGTGACCGACTGCAAAGGCATATGAGGGAACTTTCTGGGGTGATTGAAATGTTCTAATTATTGACGACTGAGGTAATGGCTCTTTGGATGTATACCTTTTTCTATACCCATCAAACTGTACAATTAAAATTTCTATACCTATCAAACTGTACAAATAAAATGTATTTATTGTATGTATATTATACCTCAATAAGATTGATTTTTTTTAAAAAAGAAAAACTAACGTCATCTTAACAACACACAGAACTGGGTTCCCTCATGTTTGGGCACCTTGGTGGCTCCAACCCCACCCTCTATAGATATCTGTCCTAACAACCAATTATCGTGACATAGTTGGTCCATGATACTTGTAGAATTAGGATGTGTACATATAGCATACCAGCATCAATTCAAGAGAAGGTTTTAGGCTCTGTATTATCGGGAAAATTTTGTCTTAACAGATTATTAAAATCCACATATGGGAAACTAGCCCAGGGCAAGTGTCAGGAGCTTGGTCTCACATCTGATGGCCCGTAGGATCTTGGCAGCATGCTTACCCTCTCCAGTTCTCTGTTCCTTTACCTCTAAAATGAGGATTTTATAGGTTGAATGTGCTACAAGTCAGTAATCAGGTTGTACCATTCCTGTGAGTTAAAGAAACCCTGGGTCAAAGTTGAACACTCTCCCTACTAGCATCCTTTTTAGACCCTTTGTGATGCCAAGTACATTACGAATCTTCACATGAGGTCTGCCATGTTTCTTTTGATCATGGAAGATTGTTGCTGGCGGTGGTGGTCGTGTGTATGTGTGTTGGGGGTAAAGCTGAGGTAGATAGTGCTTTTTGCCAAATACATTATTAACATCTTGAAGAAAACCATAGAACAAGGTTTGAAAAAATACTGCTACAGCGGGTAGAAGACAGGGTGAAGATTCAGCTACGTTAATATGGTAGCCACCCCCAGTGACTCTCACCTCTTTGGTATTCACAGTTTTGTGTGGTTCCGTCCCACACAGGCTGACCTGTGTAACCAAACTCCTGTGGAGTGTGACTACCGAGACTAGTCAAGAAAGACACGGTAGCGTTTGTCTTGCTCTCTCTTGGGTCACTGACTCTGAGGAAAGCCAGCTGCGATGTCCCAGGGAACTTGAGGAGCTTTGTGTAGAAAGCCCGAGTGGTAAAGAACGGGGCGCCCCTCCGAGAGCTAGCACGGGCTCTCTGGTTATGAGAGTGCATCATCTCAGAAGCAAATCTTCCAGCCTTCAAATTATGGCAGGCCACTATCATCTGACTTCATGGCAGACTCTGAGCCAGAACCACCCAGCCAAGCCATTCTAGAATTCCTGACCCATAGAAACTACAGGAGATAATAAATGCTAATCATTGTTTTAAGCCACTAAGTTTTGGGGTCGTTTGTTACGCGGCAATAACTAATACAGTTAAGCAGGATTTCCATGCGGTGTCAGTGGACGAGTCTTTGGGAAATAGTTTATATCTCTTAGAAATGAAGATCAATGGAATTCTTACTGTTATGCTGCCCTCCCAATTATTGAGACAGAAGTCGAAAGGCCTAGAATTATAGCCTTCCCAACCCTTTAAACACCTCCTTATCATTCAGCAAAATAAAATGAATGACAAAAATTTTTCCTTCAAGATGTTTTTTTCAAAGACCAGTGGTGATTGATACTAATATATGGCTTCCATAATTTCATTTTCATCCATTGGATATAAGTACACTTTTCCTTTTACCCAGTGTAAAAAGTTAGCTTGCATTACATTAATTTAGCTATATAATGAGAATAGCATGATGTTACCTGTACCAATTGTCCATCTGTCCTGAACTATAAACCCCTGGCTATAAGGACAAGTAGGGTACCTGGATGGTAGCTCTTGTTTACCAAAGGGTCGTACTTATGGAGAAAGTAACTAATGCCCAGAGCATCAATTAGCCCATCCTTCAGGCTTCATCCAGTTCCCTGAGACTGAAAGAAACCATATCAAAATCCTACATGGAAGGGAATCCCATAATCTCTGCATGAAATTGCTTTATATTACTATTTCAATGTTTGCTTTGCTACATAAGATTTTGTTATATCATGAGAGGAATCTGAGCTACCACCTAGAAGAGAAGGATAGGTGGTATAAAACAAGATATTAAAAGATTCAGCACTAAATAATAACAAGATGACATTTGGTCTGAATGCTCTTGAATAATAAAAAGAGGATATAAGTCATAAATAGGTGAATGTGAACACACAGTGCCAAGTTAAAAAAGGGAGGCCACAGCTTCCTTCCTGAGCCTCGGAACAGGATAATAAAATAGTGTTTTTCCAGAGACCCTTTCTGGGAAGAAGAACTCATAAAACTTTATCATACATGTATTTGCTCTGCTAATGTAATCGTTTCATCTCACTCCTGTTTTTGTGAGGGCGTCTTTACCACCATGTTGGGGGGACTCCAGACTAATTGTGTTTACAGAGGGTGTCGAACCATCGCCTGGAAAGGCCAGATTTTCTGAGGGAATTCAACAGTGAAAAACACCACATATTTTTTTTTCCTCTTTATGAAAACACGTTCTCAGTGTTTAATTGTGACCAGGGCTCTTAGGAAGCAGGGAGCATGCTGTGTTGATTAACCTTATCTGTGGTCTTCTCATTCATTCTCCTGGTCACACAGGCTGCCGTGGGAGAGTAAATACTGCCCAGACTTTACCTTTTCACCTCTTCCTAATCTTCCTTCAGAGGCTCCTAGCAACTATCCTGCCCCAAGAACCCAGGTAATAAGTAGAGGGGTGTGAACTCAGACAAAGCAATGAGTCTTTTGACCAATATCAACCAAGGAGAGGGAAGTGGGGAGTCTTCACTCTGGAATTTTCCTCGAAAAAGTTTAGCTGGCTCTCAGAGCACTGAACACACCCGGCTATGAATGACACTACATCAAGAAAAAATATGGCCCCCGTTTGCCTCTTTGTTCTTCCATTTTGCCCAAAGTAGTGAAAAGCCAGGCACCCATCTTCAAGAAGAATGCTGGGGTTTGCAAAAGGGCAGGGGCCGTAAAGACAAGACTTCTTATAGGTGAGATGAGAACTGCTGGCACTGCCTGGAAGTTCAAATGTAAGGTCAGCTTTGGGGTACCACACTCTTATGCACCTGACTCTCATAAGACACGCCTCTCTCTCAGTATCAAGATTTTTATTCTTTTAACAGTTAATGAAAAAAAAAAAGATACAACCACCAGCAATTTAGGGGGCTGAGGGGGCAATTCCAAGGCCAATGTTCGCATGTCTCTAGTCATCACTGTCTAGTTCTCTCTCCTGATAGAACTGGTTATAGTCGTTGATCTGATTGGAATTCCACATCCATGCCTTTGCCTCTCTGCTTTTGACAGAAGCTGGTAGGGCTCAATATGTGGTTATCTGGATGGATGGGTGGGTGGATGGATGGATGGATGGATGGATGGATGGATGGATGAATACTTTTTCACACGCATTACATCATTCCTTCCTCAGAACAACCTGGTGAGGTACGAAAGTCAGGTATTCTTCCCCACTTTACCAGATGTGCAAGATGAGATGCAGAGCAACCTAAAGCATGCTAAGGCTACATGGAAAATGAGTAACACCATGTTAGAACTCAGTAGAAAGAGAATGTCTTTTCTACCCTGGAAGGAAAGATGAGAAGCAAGGTAAGTGGCTAACCCACAAACCACATCTTTACCTTTGTAGTTGAGGCATTTAATTAATAAGTAATTAGCCCTGCTCCCTCAGCTTGGGTGGCCTCTTCTCCTTCCCACTGGGATCCTTCCTGAACACCCAGCATTTCACAGCCCAGCGGAAGCACTGTTGCTTGCCTGACACCTTCCTGAGGCCCACCACCGGAAGTCAGCCTCTCTTCCTGCCTGGGCACCCCGCTAGTGCTGCTCACGCTCTTCCGTCCCGCCTCTTCTTCTCAACTAGACTGACAGCTCATTCCTGGATCCTCTTCACAGCATTCGCAGCCCCAGCCTTGTCTGTGCGACCATTCCCACCACCCCTGGGAAAAGTCTAGGTGGACAAGGTATTTACACCAATTATTTTGGAACGAAAACAAGACCACCCCAAGTAAAAGAAATCAGGAGTCAGGTAACGTGGGAGAATAATTAGAGTGTAATCCACCTTGGGCCTTACTACCTCTGGGCGCTGTGTTGTTACTTCTTTGGCCCTCTCCAATCTTTCCGCATTCCTCCAGGCAGAGTGACTATGTAACAATGAAATTGATTTTTTTCATTCATTTAGATAAAAAGATTTTCCTCGAAAGTACTTTTTTATTCTAATGGTATCCTCATGGTTCAAAATGTATTTAAATCTATTCTGGCATTTCTTTCACTGCTATTGAATATTCTTTTGGATAATTCTCAAATGGTAGCAATTTTTCATCCCTGAAGGTGGGTTTGGCCAGATAATAATTACGTAAATGTAAGGAGCACCCTACAGGGTCAGAGAACTATGACGTCTTCAATGTTGAAAGATTCAGAAGTAAGACTTGTAACTAAAGAAGGTGAGATGTGTTGTTTGGGTAGAAATCTTGACACGATAATAAAGGAAAGAGACAGGTTTCCTCGGGTGGTTCTAGGATGGCCCAAAAGCCAGTCCCAGCGCCAAGTTCTGGACCAGTGTTGAGGGGTGGTGGCCTCCCAGTAACCAGAGAGGACTGGTCTGTGAAGGGGTCTATATTGGCGGGTGAAATGGACTTGGATGCGTTCATTTCAATGTGCTAGTTATTAAAACTCACAGCCATCACGTTCTTGGCTTTCAACAAACAGTCACAGAGTGCCCACGAAGTGTTAGGTACCGGAGTCATAAAACAGCTTAGGGCTCCCATGTCTAGATTTGCATTCAGACGGGGGGAAATGCAATAGGGTGACAAGTGCAGAAATAGTAGGGCCTAATGGCACAAAAAAAGGCATTGTCATGTCTCTTGGGGTTAATAGGCAGAGGGACTGATGACCAGCCATAGGGTGTGAGGAAAGACTTCCCAGGGTTAATGTCGACCCCTACAACCACCTCCAGGGTGTCAGTATTACGACTGTGCAGATCAGAGAAGCCGAAAACCTGAGCAAGGCCACAGAGCTACGAAGAAAGGAAACCAGACATTTTCTGTCTGCGAGGGACCGGTGCGTCTCCACGCGTGGCGCACAGCACTAAGCACCAGCATCTGAACCTGGTTCTGCCCGGAGTCCACGGCAGGGCCCTTCCCAACGCAGAGCGCTGCTTCCTTTCACGGGAGGATCGGCGTTGTGTGGTGCTGTTTTTATAACGTTGTGAGAATGCTTCCACTAAAACACGCTGCCTGGAAGGGGCTCGGGCACAGCCACCAGAGAGGGCTTGGCCGGGTTTCTGCCTGTTAGCTCCCATGAGGCCTTGGGGAGTCACTTTGCCTTCAAGGGCTGATTCAGGTGAGGGGGTCACGAACCCACACGCCATGAGCATCTAGATGCACGTAAGTGAGCAAGGCAGCCAGGTAGGGACTGCGGCTCCCGGGAGTGCAAGGGACAGCCACGTCTCAGCTGTTCCCATGCGGGAATGGGGCCCGGGGTTGCCAAAAGCCTCCGACTTCTCAAGAACATCTCTCAACCTTTATTTTTTATTTGAAATCTCCTGATTTTTAAGTATCGACAACCAACTCAGCTTAAAACAAAGAAATGAACAAAATCACTGAGGGAGATCCAAAAAAAAAATAAAAAGACATCTCCATTATGGGGATGCTTCTGGCCACCAGTCTGCAATGTCTCAATTACGTGACATTTGAAGCTGCTTCTAGGAATTTGGCGAGTACCTGGAGGTTGCTTGTTTCTCCCTGTGAGGTGAAGAATAGGAAAAATACAACCCAGGGGCCTTCTGTTTGTGAGGTGTCACCGGTGAAGACTGTGCCTGATCACAGGTGACAGACGATCCCAAGCTGATGGATTTCGCTCCACACTGGCAGCAAGCCGGCGGCCGAGCTCCTCCTTCCTCGTCTGAGGTGGCCGCCCTACCTCATGCTCCCCTCCTGCTGAAGGCTACTGTGTCAGCCGATGACCTTTGTCACCCCCCTCCCCCAGCCCCTTCAGGTATATAAAGAGCTTTTCCTTCCGAAGTGGACAGATAAGATGGACTGTCACAAAGTAGATAGGTACAGTAAAGTCTCCGTTATAGAGAAAGATGAGGCTCTGGAAATATGGTATTTAAAAAATGTGTGAGCGTGTGAAGGGTCATCAGACAACATCAGCTTTTACAGATTGGGGCTGCTCAGAAGGGAGGGGATAAAACAGCGTCGCAGAGACTCGAAAGGAGTATTGATTTTTTTAGGAGCAGAGGGGGTCAAAATTACATCCCTTGCACAAAGCCAGCACTGCTCCTCCACTCTGGACCTTTATAAAAAAAAAAAAAAAAAAGAACAAAGTCAGGGAAAGGCAGAAAGATGGAGCCGGAAAGAGGGACAAAGAGGAAGGCTTTGTCTGGTTTCTGAATTCCTTGCTCAGGCCACAGCCCCGAGCAAGGTGACTTTCTTTAAGAAAACCAGAACCTGGTTTTGTGTTGTGCCTGCTGGGGTTGACAGCTGCCTCTGGGGACACTTGCTTTGTGTCTGCAGGAAAGCAATGGAAACAGTCATGGCAGGGTAGGCAGTGGCCCAGTGACACTGGCAGCCAAGGATTTCTCAGGTTGATTCACCTGCTCCCGCATGCACACAAAATACTCACAAGGCACCAGACACTTCATACTCAGCACGGCAGGATCCTGCTGGCGTGGCCCCCGTGACCAGAATACCCGTGTTCGCTGGTGCCTTTTGGTCTGGAAGGACGGGCACGTGGAAAGAAAGAAAGGGTCACTCTTGTGTTAGTGTGAAAGATGACCAGTACCCACGTCCACTACCTGGGCCTGGGAGAGGCCCCTGGTCTGAAGGGGGAGAGGAAATCTTCTTTAGAAGGAAGCAGGATTTCTACATCAGAAGAAGACCATTTTCCTGGTGGCTGCAGCCAGGAAGATGTCAGCATGGGGAGTTAAACAAAGAAAAACTCTGGGGTTAGCAACAAGGTAGATAAGGCAGTCCTGGCATCTTAATTCTTGCTACTTACTAGAAGTGAGGAGATCTTGTTCCTTAGCTCATCCTCCCTTCCAGGTCTGAATGGTTGATAACGAGACCCAATTTGCTGAAAAAGAGACAAAGTATTAGCCCCTTTACCCAAAGTAATAGGCTGGTTTGGGGAACGCTGCAGGCCGTCCTGTCTGCCTCCCAAGTTGGGAGTCACGCTCCCGGGCCTGGGGGATGGAGGAGGAAGCACGCTGCAGTTGGGGAAGGGGAGGCAGGTTTCGGGGCGCCAGAAAGATGGGCCTGTGTTGCCTGCATTTCGGTGGAATGAGCTCGCTCCTGGAAAATGTGGCCTGACGGATACAGGTCTCAACAGATCCCATCGCACAGCCCTGGGGAGGTGGAGATGAGACCGAAAGAGTTCACTCTAATACTGCTCCACCACGGGGAAACTTGTGGGGGAGGAGGATAAATGTTCCGCCACCCCTCGCATGCAGACTACAGAGCAGGCCGGGCCCTCTGAGTCAGATCCAATGTGAGGAGAATGAAGCTGTAAAGTTAGACTCCGGCAGAAAACAGAGTGAGGTCAGCAGACCAGTCATCCATGCTCACGCCTACTGACAAGTGAAGTCAACCAACAGGGTGGCACTGCCAAGCAAGGGGAGCCATGATGGGGGAGGCAAGCTACGAAGGACAGAAGAAGGAGTGGCGATGGTGGCCCTGCGGAGGCTCCCTTTGCAAGCACGCGTGTGGACCCCTTGGGGGTGCCTTTTCCCAGAGGCTCCATCTCCAGGTCGGGCATCTGGACAAGGGCATAGCGTCACCAGAAGGCCAGCCTGGGGTGGCCAATGGCCAGGAAATCTGTAAGCATAGAAAACCCAGGCCACAAAGAAGGAGGTAAGAAGATGTGCTGGGATCACAGACTGCAAAGACCGGGGCAGGACAAGGGAGAAAGCTCGAGAAGTGAGAAGAGTCGGTTTCCATTGGGTGGCTCTCGGGAAAAAGTCTGACCTGAACACCAGCTTTCCATACACCGAGCTTCCGGGAATCTCCAAGTGTGTGCTGAGAGACAGACTGGGCACCGTAGGGAGGGTCTGAGGGTCTGACTCTGACCGGATCTGACCAGGCTGGCGGCCACCCTCTCCGATTCCCATAAGTGCTGACTGTGGGGGAGGAGGCCGGGAGGGTTGCTGCCTCGATGGCCTGGGGCAGAAGGGGCCTCGCTTGCTTTGAGGAGCCAGTGGATCTTCTTTCCGATTTCAGAGTTTGTGAGTATGGCGATTCCCTGTCATCTAAGAACATTAAGGAAAACTGAAGAATGTCCCTCATGGCAGATCCGTTTAAGGATGGATAAGATTCAGGGGAAAGGTGGCATTTTTCTTCAGTGAGGTAAGAAACTTCTACCCACAATAGCAAATTCTATGCATTCACGTTTCTCAATTTTGTACAGTCTCAGCCAACCAGATCGCCTCGCTAAGACCCTGACTCGTTCTCTGTGTACACACGCCCCACCCCTCCCCTAATAATCCCTTAAGGCTCAAGCCTGAACTTGAGCTAAAATATTTATAAAGAGAAACTCTAAGCAAAGTTAATCATTTCAGGTTGTGTCTACATAACCAATGAACTATAGTCTTTCATTAACCAAGTCCTTCTTGTTTGGCGACCAGTCACTGATGTCAATCATGGAAAGACTGAGGGTCTCTGGTGCCTGGAGTTGCCCCTGGGTGCTCAGCTCTTACATCAGTGCGCATGCCTGGGTCAGTGTTTTCTGAATAACCCGACCATTTATTACTTCAGGTAATAAATAATTACCTGTCACAACAGCGCCACAGACTGAACCCTAAGAAAGGATTCTACCAACGGCCCTGCTGGCTTAGGGGGATTAGGCTAATCTTTCCCACTGGCAGTTCTTTCTCCTCTCTCTACCTGGGGCTCCCCAGCTGTCCCAGTCTCCTGAGAAAACACTCACCACAAGAAGGAAGCTTATAGGGACTCAGTCACGTTTGAAAACTGAGCAGAGTGAAGACGTGTTTATCCTGCAAAGATCCCTCACATAAAAAAAGAAAAATTGGAAGTGAGGCCTCACCCTCGTTTGGAGCCCCAAAACCTCACACTGGGTCCCTCCGCTCAACAATGAGACCTACAAGAGAAGGGGACTTCTCAATGTCACACAGCTGGGACGAGGGTCAGGGTTGGACGCCTCAGCTAGCTCTTCAGGGCTGTTGTCACGGCACCCCATGCCCCTGAAGAACGGAGGCTGGCAGCGGAGTGCGCCAATTTCTTCAAAAGTCATGGAACTGAAACCAGCACCTCACACTGCTCAGCAGGGGGAAGCCTGGAGCAGAGGGAGAATCTACCCTGGGTAGTAAACGCTCTGAGAGGTGCATAGGATCATGGACATTTTCCCATTGTCCTTGAATGACCCAATGATCCGTTTTACAAATGAAGAAACTGAGTTTCGAAGAAGTTCAAAGACTTGCCCAAGGTCAGCCGGCTAACGATCAGGCTGAGATAAAGCAGCCCCAGGCCGCTGTTCTCTGCTGCGCTGTCTTCCCACATCTCCTTCGTTAGTTTATTTGACAGCGCAAACATCTGCTTCCCTTCATGGTGAGGAAAGACGCATGTGGATTGCTTTGTTTAAGGTATGGGTCCCCAGTAATTCCACTTCTAGCAGGAAGCTATCCCACTGATAGAGTCTCCTGTCTATGAAACGTGTATACAAGGTTAGACACCACAGGATTTTCAATGATTGGAAATAACCTAACTCCCCATCAATAGGAGATTATTCATAGAAGTTATGGTATATCCGTGGCAGGGGGAACACTACGCAATTATTAAAAAGAACGGAGCAGCTGTACTGAAGTGGAGGTACTGATGTTAAATGACCTACAGCATACAATGTGAAGTGAAAAAATCAAGGTACACAACAGTGTGTGTTGCATGCTTCCCTTTTGCAAATATATGTGTGTGCGCGTGTGCATGTATGTGCACGCCTGTAGAATAATGCAAGAGAACACATAAGAAATAGGAAATAATGGTTGCTTTCTGGGAGCTGATGTATGACACATAGTAGGTGCTCAAGGAATACCTGTTATTGGAGGGACAACGTCCACTTGGCCAGTATTTGTTTTCCACCAAGCTTGAAGTAGAAGTTTATGTATCCAATCACTCTTATGCCCCCAAAGTTAACACCTGGGCCAAGCCAAGATGTCCTGCTTTGTAGAGTGAGTGCCCCTCTGTAGCAAACCTCTTTGCAGCCTGGCACGTCCAGCTGGGTTATAGCAAAGCACAGGTAGTCTAGCCCGGTGGCTGAGCACTCACTTTCCACGTCAGGTGGAGAATCTCATCAGCTACTTAGTGTTTCTCAGTAAGACCTAAAAATGTTTTCTAGACAAGTCTACCAGGAAGTAATAGTCTCTTCGGTAAAAAAATAAGTATAAAAGTGACCCCCACAAAAATTTTGATAAAAAGACAGACTTCTTTCTCAAAATCACGGGAGAGAGCCAAAATCTGAAATGCTTTCTTTTCTTTGTTAACTTTTAAGTTTTTGTCAAAGAAATAAGTCCCTCTAGCTGGCCAGGTCACTCCTTTCTATGGCTACACCTGGACAAATCATCCATGCCCATCAAAGCTTGTCTATTCAGACTCTAGTTCTGGTGTCTCTTCTCCAAAAAAACAACTAAGTAAGAACTGAAGACATTAAACACACCAGGAGTGGATATATGGCAATAAACCAAAGAGAGATACTTTCTAAGAGTGGAATCTTTTACTAGAAGCAAACTAATGACAAAGATTTTAAATTAAAAATAATAATAGTACTCAAAGACTTTAAATCAAAAATAATAATAGTACTCAAATGGCATTCACCAGACATCAGTCTAAGCACTTTATCAAAACTAATTTATTTAATCTTTGTAACAACCCAGGGAGGTCAGTATTATGATCATCCTCGCTGTACAGAGAAGAAAACTGGTTAATTAATTCTCCCCAAGTCCACATTTAATTTGAACTCAGGGGTCCACAGGGTCAAAACTATTTTTATAAAAATAATAGGTTTTATGTGTCTTTCTTATTCTCATTCCTTCTTGAGCATACAGTAGAGTTTTTCAGACACTACGCATTGGGGGTTGATGTGAGACCGAATACAGAAGCAGATAGAGAATCTGGCTATTAGCTATTAGGCTCTTCAGGCTAGATTTAAACCAAATCACTCTTCTTGCTACACTTCTTTGTACCAGAAAATATAGTTGTTTCTCATTATTTATTTTAACTTCTAATGTGTTTATCATTGTTGTTTTAAGTAAATTCATACATATTTAAAATTTTTCTTAGTTTTAATTTCTAATGTATTAAATATGTTAGATGTCATTCACATAAACAAAGCTTGTTGGACTCGTCAATAATTTTTAAGAAAGTAAAAGAGCTCTGAGACCAAATATTTGAGAATTGCTGCTCTAGTATGTGCCAAGTTCTGTCCTAAGCTTGAGGAAACAAGATGAAGAAAGTGGTAACTCAGTGAGTGTGAGGCCCACCCAGCAGCTCTCTCCCTCTGCATGGCCTGCTGTGACTTTGTGTGCAGGGCCACTCACATTGAGGTGACATGAGTAAAGGTGTCCTGCCTCGAGAGCTGATAATTAGGCGATCAGGTCATTTATTGTTCAAACCAATATATATTTTTTTTGAGTTAAGGAGAAGAATCTGTAATTCATGATGATGCTGTGACAATCATACTGTGACAGTCATGGGCAAACTGGGGCATGCAGTCACCCTACAAATAAATTCATCTGTGCCCTGGAAAATAACTGGAGATACAGGCTGGGAAAGTCTCCGTAGGCGGAAGGAAGATATTTGGCTGCTGTTCACATGTGGGTGATGATCCTAAGCATCTCTGCAGAAGGAGGGAGGACCTCAGGGGTGGACAGCTGCGAGGAGGCCTGGGAAGGGGAGTTCCAGCTAGAGAGCTTGTGTGGAGACCAGAAAGAGGGAGGACATCCCTTAGCTGGGCCTGGAGTCCTAGGGTTTGCCTAAGTCCTGATGGCGAGGGCTCTTCTGCCTGATTGTCCTTTACTAAAAACTGAAATAATAACAAACAGAAAAATGCTTCTGGGTTGTGGAAAGATAATGAATAAATGGGGATGATTCTAGGAGACTATTTTTGTAGGTGACAGGTGAACACAAAAATGACCCTGTTCATGTGAACTTGACCTCTTCATCATCCTCCAGGAGGAAGAGGGTAAGTCTGGTCCACTGAGTCTGGCCATCATTTTATTTCATTTCTTTGCCAAGTTTCTAAGTTAACTTCTAAGATCCCCTGATGAGTGGATATTTAGAAGCGTCACATATTTTATTGTCCTAAAGTGAGCAGGAGCACATAGGTGTTAAAGAGAGAAATTTGTCCTGAAAAGCTGACAGCTTTTGACAAAACATGCAGATGATGTCACATCCATAACCCGAGAGTCATCTGCGTCGGCATGGGCATCATCTGAACCAGGCATGGAAATGAGCTCCAAGACCAGCTGTTTGCAGCTAACCAAATGCAATTACCCTGTCCCCAGAGGTGCCGTGCCTCGGGGAGCTGGGGCACGTTAGACAGCCAGTGCTGAGTCCCGGCTGGCTATAAACTGCACATCGGTGACCTGGGATGCAAGCCCAGCTCGGCCACTGCTTAGCTGTGGGTCTTGCCTTTTAATTTCTTCTTTTCTTTTCTTTTTCTTTTTTTTTTTAAATCAGGAAATTGGAAATAATATCTTCCTAGGATGTGGCAGTGATTCCAGGTGAGTTTGTCGAAGTGCTTGGAAGCCCTAGATAATATAAGGCAGCCCGGTGTGTACTATAAGCAAAATAAACCCTACAGCAGAGATCCTCTAACAGCCAGCAAAAAGTCTTGCTTTAGTCAAATAAGGAGTTGGTCATCGTTTAGAAAATGACCACCATTCTTTTAATGGCTGCATGAGATATTAAATTAAAAAAAAAAAAGCAGCAAGAAGAGAGGGAGGAAGGGAAAGTGGGAGGAAGAGAGAGTGAAGATAAAATTAGACAGACAAGATTGGTTCCCTTGACTCGGAATTCAATCCTGTCATCTCCTTGACAACTGGCCCAGGCCGAGGGACAGGGAGCAGAGGTCAGGTCCCAGGGGTTCACCTGCCTCAGCAGAAATCCAGGCCTGGGGCCTGCCTGGTCGGCTAACTAGAAAACCTGAAGTGGGACGCTCCCGGCCAGCCTGTGTGCGGCCGTCTTCCCTGAGTCTGACCCTGAGAGCAGGGGCAGCGAACACGCAGGGCTGCTGCCCCCGTAGGGGCCTCGGGATGTGAGGGAGCATCCCGGGAGAGCCCTGGCCAAGATCAGCAGGAAGTTCTGTCCTGGACTCGGAGTCCAGAGAACCTTCCAGAGGGCTGTCTTCTGAGAGGCATCTGTGCACGCCCCTCCCCCATTCCCACCAGTGAGAGAAACAACGCCACTCGGCTTCTGCACTGCTGTATGACCGGGGGCAGCTTTCATGGCTTCCCCATGCTGGGTCTGGTCTCAGGGGGACAGTGCTGGGTCACGCAGTCAGTGTCGAGCCCGAGTCTGGGGAGCTGCAGGTTTTTAAGGGCCCCCAGTGATTCCGACACAGCAGGTCTGGGGTTCAGTGCCAGAAGCCAGTGCTAGACCGGAGGGCAATCACTGCCACTTTTCCTGCAGCGTCGAATTCTTGGATTTCCTAAATAAATCATTTGGAGAATGTTCGTGTTGTAAAATAGACTTCAAAGTTTGCATGAACTTTTAAGGAAAAAAAAACTCAAAGCAATTTCTGACTTGCTGTGCTGGATGACTTGATGCACACACCCACCCTGATACCCGTGCTCACCCCCATCATTAGGGGGCTCGTGGGAAACGGCGAAGATGGCAGGTCTGATGTGTTCCCTTTCCCACGAATACTCATCTTTTAAGAGGACCTCAGGGAGAAGAGCACACAAACCTCTTCAACATGAAATGGGACATCAGTACATTCGGAGCCCCTCCACTCTTGCCGGACAGACAAATAAGGATGAAACTGGCACCTGCTAGGCGGTACAGCTTCGCTGCACGATCGGCATCACTGCCCCACCTCCGCAAAGTCAAAACTGACCTTCAGAGCCAGTAAGCCACTTATCATTCTTTCACCCAGCAGACAAGATTTGCATTCACGAGGCCAGACCCTATTGTCCCCCTGCCACAGCGGGGTCCCTCTAGAAAGTGAAAACTGGCTATAGGCAGAGAAAACTCACTGCCTGAAGAGGCAGGGACAAGACAAAGGAGCCGCTGTCTCCAAGAACCCTCCAGGTGAGAAATGGCCCCTTGGAGCCAGGAGCTCCAGGGGAAGCAGGGAGCCCCCAGGAAGCTTCTCCCCTGCCAAGGCGGGGCCTGGACTGGCATCCTTAAGTGAATTATTATTATTATTTTTTTTTTTTGTGGCTTCCCATTAACCTGTTTACTGTCGCTGCGGTGGCCACTTCTATTCGTTAAGGTCCCTAGATGGGCCATGATTAGGTTTCCGGCTGGTCATAACATCATACCTGGATCACATTTGGGTTAATCGTCTGACGCTGGGTTAGTGTCTTTTCCCTGTGACAGGCCCTGCATGCTCCGAAGGCTGACGTCTCCTTTCTGGCGGACTTGGCCCGTGTGCATTGGAAGGGGCCATAAGGCTTTTCGTCAAACCTCTGGTTCCCAGCGCCGGAGGGAACGAAGAGCAGTAAATGGAGAGGAGCCAAGCGATTGGACCTCTCTAAAAAAAACCACCTGGACAACTAGCCTTTTGGAGAAATTAATGTCAGGGCGTATAAAGTGGAGGAGGTCCTGGCACTTGGCTCCCCAGAGAGGAAGTCTCCAGAACCCGGCTTGCCGATGCTTCTAGGCCTGATGTACTGTCCCACTCACGCCTCTGCTAGGAGCCGGTTACAAACCGTCCATATCCCTCTCGAGTCTCATTACTATGCAGACCGATTTTTCATTCATCTGGAATCCACTGTAGCATTTTAATGTGGAAAGCCTGCTACTCCATTTCTCTCCCCTGAAGAAAAATGGCTTAATTTCTCCAGCTGATAGATTTTTTCCTGATCCTTCAGACAGTAGAAAAAGACCCTGGAAAGTCAGCTGTTGAACTATCCACAGACATTTTATGATGGCCATAAACGCGGCTGTGGCGGGGTGACACACCAGGCAGCATCTTGATGGGTAGCCTCAACAGTGCCATTACCAACCTTCTACAAAAGTGATGGTTAGATAGAAAATAGGTAGATAAGTGAGAGAGAGAGAGAGAGAGAGAGAGAGAGAGAGAGAGAGACAGACAGACAGACAGACAGACAGACAGACAGACAGAGACAGAGAGACAGAGAGAGAGAAAGAGATAAATGGATAGATGGATGGATGGATGGATGGATGGATGGATGGATGGATGGATGGATGGATGGACAGACAGACCATAATAGAAGCTGTGGTTTCCCTGCCATATTTTAAAAGTATAATCCCTCTCTCTATTTTTTTCTGCAGACACATGAGACCTTCTGATACCAAATCAGTCCAGAATCCCCTACCTACCCACTTAACCCCAAATTGAGACAGATTTCATCAGCAGGGGAAAAATCTATTTAAGAAGGAAATTAGAAGCAAAATTGGGGTTAATCATTTTAGCTGTGTTTTCTGTTGTACAGCCTACAAGACTTAGATGGATGAAATCAGCCCATTCTGTCTGGGGTTTTTCCTCTGAGGCTGAAGATGGCCTGGTGTGGCCTGGGGAAGAAGGGAGCCAAGAGCAGAGGAAGGCCAGGCTCACTTCTGGATAAAAAGATCGGAATGTCATCAGAAAACTGTGGTAGGTTAAGGCACAGACCTTACAGCCAAACTACTTGGGCTCAAATCCCAGATCTGACTTTGTGTAACTTTAGCAAGTTACTTAAGCTCTCTGTGCCTCAGTTTCCCCATTGATAAATGGGGATAATAGTAGTACCTACCTCATACAATTGTGAGGATTTAGGAGTGAATATGCCTAAAGTGCTTAAAACAGAGACTGGAATATAGTAAGCACTATGGGGGGTGTGGTAAAGTCAAACTTCTGGACTCCCCAATAAGCAAATACATTACACAATGAGACTTTAACCTCAACAAGATCATCAGATTTAATTAACTCGGCCTTAAGGTTCAAGGCTGAAGGTTGTACTTAACTATCACTCTCTTTCCTTATACTATTTTTGATCTTCCTTAGGATCCAAAGCAATACTCATTAAAAGCCATAGCCCAGGCAGGGCCTGGACTCTGTCTGGATGCAGAGGAAGTGAATTCCATGATCTGGGGCCCGAGGCCAAGCCTTCATGCCAAGGGCTTGTACCTCCAGGGTGGAATTCACTACCTCCAGCTACTATGGTCTTGGAGGAACCACTGGGCAGCTAGCTATCCCTCAGAAACCTCGGGAGCGTTGGCAGACTGTATCCTGCTACTACATAATTAATATGCCTACGTTCTCAGGCATGAGTTATAAGTCACTCAACGCTTACATCAATGTGAGTTGCCTCTTTGTTAAATGTGCTTACTCATATGTGGCCTCTTTTGGTGTCTGAGACCTCAGAGGAGCTGAAGTTATAAAAGTAGAAGATAGACAAGTATTAACATTAAACTTTACCATGAAGAAATTTGTACCAGTGTCTCAGTGCCCCCCATCTGCACATGTCAGGGACCAGCTAGAGATCTGCTTCCAAAACTGAAAGCACACATTATTGATAAACCTTAATTCCTTGCCCAGTGCTCCCTGGTCCCTCCACTGAAGGAGCCACAGCTTACCCTGCCCGCCAGCGTTCGTGACCGCCAGCTTGCATGAAGCCAGGACATTTATCTTTGGCGAATAGGATGTAAAACTAGAGCTTGTCAACATGATGGAGTATTACACTGCCATAAAAAATGATTAGCCTGTGGATTATGTCAATATATGGAAATGAGTATGTGGAATAATGTTCAAAGGAAATAAGCAGAACACCCGATTGTTTGCACACTGATTACAACTCCATCAATAATTACATTTGCACACTCAGAAGCAAGGACTAGAAGCTAATTTAGAGTACTGTAAATAGAAGATTATTTACTGGATTCTTTTTTTTTCCCCATAGAATCTTATATACTTTTTTTAAATGAGAAGAACAGTAAATTTCGACTTAGGTCAACAAGATAGGTATTTGGCTGCTGATAGCAATTGCTTAGACAGGAAGGGACATTTGCAGTGGTTGAAAATATGCATCGAAGAAAGCTGTAAGCTTAATTATCTATAGTTTTGCCTAAGCAGCCCCTGCCCCTATGAGGCTGGCTGCAGCTCCAGGCTGAGTGGGGACTCCAGCATCTTTCTTCCAGATGGGCAGAGGACCAAGCTCAAGGATGGAGAATAGAGAGGAGGCTTCAGATTGATGCAGTGCCGACTCTACTAAATTCACACTTTGCTTTAAAGGAAGGTAATCACATTGCCCTGGTGTACCCTAACCGTATTCATGTCCTAGCAATTATTAAGAACAATTATAATTATTAATAACATCCTTTTTATCTCAAAAGCATCATTGTTAAGACAATAAAGTATAAGGCCATCCTACTTAAAGAGGCCACACAGGCCCCAACTTACTGCCTTGCAATATAAGACCTATCTTATAGGCATCTTATAGGTATCTACAGGCATCTGAAGCACTTGTACACAGCTATTCTCTTTCTCACAATGACTGGTCAGTCCTCTCTTTACAAGGACACCTAGCATGGCTCTGTGGTGGGATTGCTGGCAGTGCAGAGTGGAAGTCAGCTAGTACCAGCCCACAGAGCCGACTCCGTACGTATTCCCAATTCCACGTTCAATGATGTCTCTGTTCAATGACGTCACGGTAGTAGCTTGGAATCTGCATGGATGGGAGTATTTACACTGCTGGAATCAGGAAGCACTACAAACCTGGGCTTCCCCCCGCTTCCTGGGGGCCGGTTGTATAATATGTAGCAGCAGGCCTCAGATTGCTGGAGTCGGTGAAGCTGGTATGGAAACCATCTCATGGGCCATCTGATCACACAGGTTTGCATTTAGCCCCCAGCCAAAGCTCACCGCTACGTCTCCCACAAAGCACTAAGGAGTAACCAGAAAACTGTGGAATGTGGTGGTTCTCTGCAGAAGGAGGAAATGGGCAAGCATCTTTTTATATTTTCTACACACATTAGAAACAGAATGAGAACACAAACACAAATCAATTCAGTTGTCCTAGAATATGGCAGCTCACCTCAAAGCCAGTTCACCCACTACCTGACCATGTGGCCCGCATCCTATTAGAGCAGATGACTACGGTGCGAGTGATACAGCATTGAGTCTTCTCACGGTGACAGCTTTAGAATTATGATTTAGTTCATTATACGAATCACTGAAAAACCCTGCCTCCACTGACACCTAACATGGGTGTCACTATGCAAAGTGGCTTGTGATTTGGTATCAACAACATCTTGTAAATTGTTTCCTCCCTGCACCTCGCTCCTCTGGCAGCTCCTGAGTAGAGCCCTTTGTGAAAGTCACATTTCATGGTCACGGATAATTCATTACTTCCTGTCACACATGTTTATTGTCAGCTCCCTTTCATAACCATGGCAAACATATGATGAACTTCTATAAAGTTTAAAGAGGTTTTAAAGTAACTTACTGGCACCTGCACATCAGCACGTGGTGAGTCAGCTAAATCCAAAAGGGTTTGTGGAAGAATTGAAGGTGAAGGAAATTCTGGTTTGATCATGGAACCCAAGGTACTGAAGGAAAGAGCGTGGAAGGGACGATCACCAGCACCAATTTCACAATAACTGTGCATGCTCAGCCGTGTAGGTTTTGAGGATGACAGGTGCACTATGCCTGCATTGATCAAACATCTCCTGGGTACAAAGCACTCTGCTAAGTGGCACAAGATAATTTAGAAAAATTAGGACATGTGTTCTTTGCCTTTATAAACTAGTGGAAGAGACAGGATGGAGGCAGAGGAAGTAATGAGGTGCTAGTGAATGGGAGGGAGAAGACAAACAAAAATAGCAATCCTTGGCTTACCACAGTGATGGAGGGAGGCTAATTTAACCCTGTACTTTTGGCTGAATTGAGTTAATCAGGGCTGTTTTCTGGAAAGGAGCATAAGCAGGGTCCTTCAATGTATTTCACTAGCTGCTATGTGGGTGGGTTATATTTTCATAATTGAAAGTGAAACACATACTATGAAATCCTAGAAATGAGAAAAGGTCTTAGCATGTTTTTCTTCAGTTCATTTCTCTGGTTATTCCAGAGTAGTCTCTGCCAAGTTAAAATTTTTCTTCTCAATGATAATTCCTCAACCCCCGAAGTTTCTTCAAACTTTAAGTGTGCCTAGGATCTATGTGGAAGAATTAGAATGGGTGATGGTATCAGCTCTGAAGTGACAGGGAGGATTTCACCATACTTTAGTTACTGGTCTACTTTGCCATTCCCTCCCACCAGCCTGAGAGCTCTCTAAAAGTGGGTGCCTTGCCAGGCTCTGTGACCAGTGCCACTGCATATAGTGCCTAGTACAGTGAAGACAAAGAACAGCTTCAGCCATTGTTGAAGTCTTGAATGGATGGTCACACTTGACATTACAGTCACTGGGATCATCAATTTGTTGACTATTTTTATCATGTGCAAATCCTTATACCTACCTCAAGTAAACTCAGTTCTCTCATGTATCTACTCATGTCACCAACTGACCATCAGCCAGAGCAAATGTACTTTCTAGGTTTCTTCAAGCTTTAAGAAGTTAAAGCTTTATGGTGATTTAAAGGACAGGTTATTCTGGGGAAAATATCTTTAAAACAGTAACATTTCTTGTCAGAGGCTTTTATAATAAGAGTTGGGTCTAATATAATCTTATGATGCTGAGCTAATATAGTGTTTAAGAAGGGGAAGAATGAAGAATAAGAGTTTCAATTATAAGCAATGGCACTGATTTTTTATGGTACACCTGTATTTCTGCATGTCCAAAGCAGTCAATTTTAAACTATGCAAACATTTGAGGAAAAACATGTACATTTTATATAACTTTGTGTTTCTATAAGCAGAGAATCTCCAACAAGGCACCTGGAATTATATTCTCCAGACTTAGGCACAGTTGGACTCTTCTCAGGGACTGAAGGAATTCTTTCTGAAGATCTCTGTGCTGTGTGTGGTGTCCTCGGTGCCTTCACTGCAGCTCCTTAAATGTCTGCTTGTGTGTCAGAACAGCAGTTAGATCACAGATCAATGTATGGCCTTCTCATAGCAGATCAGCTGCCCCTGTATTCTAAACATGACAAAATGCGGTATTTGATTCTAACCTGCCATTCATAGGCAGTGTTACAACTCTTAAAAGAAAAAGTCGAACTCTAAATAGTTTCTTTTTTAACCTAAATGCTTTTTATGAGCATCAGTAACATACACTCAGGTGGAGTTGGCTGAAAGTCAGCTTCAGTTTTTCATTAATTCTGATAAATAATCGACCAACTTTCTTGACTCATGGTTCATTGACCTCTAATGTGAGTTCCGAGGATATTTCTCTTTAGACATATTTTCTGAACTTCTCACTAGGGGGTGTGTCTTGTGGGGGCAAGTTGTATTTAAGAATTCCTTTTCTTCCTCAGTGTATCTGGGGATTAACCTTAGACTTTAAAAATTGGCACTTAAGTGATGCTCAGTCCTAAATAAATGTGAAGATAGAGCTGATTTCTGGATGATGACAACGTGTTAAGGAGTAGGAAGTAAAATCACAGTGCATCTCAGCTTTAATTTATTGGATGAATAGTCATTTGGGGGCAGCCATGAGTTAAGAGTCTGAGTCTCTTTAGGATGCTGGTGGGGTTTTTTCTTCTTTCTCCCCCAAAGCTAATCACAATTTATTGTCTCAATGAAATATAAAAGCCAAAATCTTAATGGACCTTTTTTAAATTTCTACTCCAAAGGATTCCACTTATCAGATCCCACTTTAATTCCTAAAAGAGCATATGAGAACTTCCCTAGCTTAGACAAAATTCCCCACAAAGTCATAAAAGTAGGGCGAACTTCAGAAACCATATACTTCAATGTCCCCATTGCATGGATGAGAAAACCAGAGTGTAGCAAGGCCAAGTGATGTGACCAAGGTCACTCAGCACCTTTTTGCTGACATAATCTCTGGTGTCTGCTTTGACCTTGGCACTTGAATCCTGGAAACATCACGTAGCAAAGGCCCTGAATATAAGCAGATATTCATTTACTTCTCTCTTCTAGATTCCTCGCTGTCTTCTAATTTCCAACCACTGCCAAGTCCAGACCCTTAACTTTGAGACATTTTTGGTTCTTCTAATCTCGGCCACTTTAATAGCTTTGCTGTCGCTGTCCATGGTGCTGATATTCACAACAGCAGACTGTACAGCCTGAGTGGGGAAATACAGTTATGGATTCTCCATAACGCATCTGATTATTTCGGTGGACTGTTTGGCCAAACAAAATTAAGTAAAATATTAATTAGAGAATAAAATTCTTCATATATACTTACCCAGACATATCAGAATTGGTTCCTCTTTTTAACGTCTCTTTGGGGAAGGGCTGTCAAGCTGAGTTAGTGATAGTTAGTGATGTGCTGGTAAATGTTTAACACATTTTAAAGATTTTTCTCCAAGAGAAAAATGTGATTGGTAGTGTTTACTAGTTTCCACGATGTAAATAGTATTCCCACAATGGCTGGCTTCAAACTACCCACAAGAGGTATCTGAATCCAAAGGTGGGAGCAGATATGCATAACCAGCTCTCGTGAGCTAGTGCAGGCTGGCTGCATCACACCATTGGCCTTAGCCCAATACTTCATCTCCAGTTCTCCAAACTAGGTCTCACTCAAAGTATGACATACCCAAGGTGCTTCAGAGCAAAAATATCTGGAAGTGTTTCTAAGGTAAAGCCCTTTAGTGAGACCTGAGTATAAAGCCAAGAGAATAACATACATCTAGAGCATAAGGAAGAAGCAATTCCTAAAAAAAAAAGACATGATAGATGTTATGATAAATGATTTTTAAAAGCAGGAATGGATTAGAATTAACATGAGCTTGGTGCTGTAAAAAAAAATTGGAGTTTTATCCTCATGGTCTGTGAATGGGTGGGGTGTGGTCATATCTCACTGACTTAAAGCAACAAACGTGGCCAAGGCAAGAGCCTCTAAAGTGTCCTGTTGACAAGATTTCCTCAGCTCTGAATTTGAAGACGATATCCATGTGCCAAGCGGTCCGTTGAGGTCCATTTTGCAATCAAATACAATTTTATTTTTTTGTAAATACTAATTTTAGTTCCAGAGGTTTTTTTATTAAAAATCCATTTTAATATTGTGGTAATGATAATAGTTGGGACTATATTTTGGTTATAAGTAAAAAAACCAACTCAACCAAAAAAAGGAATGAGGCATTAGTTGGGAGAAAATTGGGGGCACTTTGCAGAACAACAAAGAGCAAGGATTCATCTAAGATTTAGCAACAGTTGGTATCAGGAATATGACAATATCAAGACTGCTCTCTTTAATATCTGCTTCACTTGGGTATCAGCTACAATCTTCCCTCTCTCTATAGATGCCATTTCTCCTAACATAACAGAAACCAAGGCATATTTCAAGCTTTGAACTTTGTAGACACAGGGTGGGGGGTGGGGAATGACCAAACCATTTTAGTCTCAAATCCAAGAATCACAAACGAGATATTTCTTATCTTTCTCCTGGGGCCAACCAACTGTAGTCAAGGTGGTAGGATACAAAACAGACAAACAAACAAACAAACAAAGAAAAAAACACGTAGGGGTAGGCAATAGGTGTTGTTGGACAGGAAATCCAATATGCACCCACCACACTATCAATTTCTACATGTCAGAGGGTTGACTCTTAGTACTAGAGCTCTCCTGATATGAGTCTTAATAAATTATGCTCGATGATGAATAGAAGCTCTCATAAAACCAAATACTGATTTTTTTTTAAGTACTGCTACTGGGGAGTAGATCAGTCCTTTCCAAACCTGTTTGGGCATCAGATTCATGTGAAGGCTTTAAAATTTTTCAAATTCTCAAGCTTACCCCATTCCTACTTAATTAAATCTTTAAATGTGAGCCCAGAATGTGTTCTATAATCTCATTAGGTAGTTCTGGTGCAGCCAATCTGATACTTGTCTAATCACCTACATTTGAAAATCCACACTCTGGGCTCTAAATGTATGTGCACATTAGGATCTCAGGGAAATGAGAGCTAAAAAAAACCTAAGAGGTTGAATGAGGAATGTAGCAAAGTTTAGATCAGAAAAAATATTCCTTCATATAACAGCAGAACTCATTATAGGCATACTTTTCCTTAACCAAAATTATTAGGGTCAAATGTGTTTCAGAATTCAGAATTTTTTGAAGAGAAACACAGTTACATATGTCATATTTAATACTTCACAGAATTTGGGGCAGAATACTATAATTAAACTTTGATATTTCTTTAGCAAAATGTATGAATATTTATGCCAAGTAGTACAAATAAAATTTTATACATAACTCTATGTCACTTCCCTCAGATTTGGCCACCAATGGCTTCCAGTCAGGTCATTGGCACCAATGAAATCTAGAGGCATCATACTACCTGACATATAGACCAATGGAACAGAATAAGGATTCTAGAAATAAATTCATTCTATTATGGCCAATTGGTCTTCAGCAAAGTACCAAGAACATACAATTAATATTCACCACAGAATGTAATTGGATCCTTATCTCATACCATATATTAAAATCAGTTCGGAATGGATTAAAGACTTAAACACAAAACTTGAAATTATAAAACTACTAGAAAAAATATAGGGAAAAAGATTTCTGCCTGCAATCTGGCTAATGGTATTTTTGGATATGACCCCAAAAGCACAGGAAAAAAAAAAATAGACCACTGGGATTGCATCAAACTAAAAAGTTCCTGCACACCAAAGGAAGCAGTCAATAGAGTGAAGAGACAGCCTATGGAATGGGAGAAAACGTTTGCAAACCACACATATGATAAAGAGTTAATGTCCAATGTCCAAAATATATAAGAAATTCAAACAATCCAATAGAAAGAAAAAAATTAAAATATGACATAAATAGACATTTCTCAAAAGAAGACATAAAAATAGCCAAAAGCTATATGAAAAGGTAGGTACTCAACATAACTAACATAACTAATCTTTAGGAAAATGCAAATCAAAACCATAATGTGATATCACCACACATCTTTTGGGCTATTATCAAAACAATGAAAGAATAAGTTTGGTAAGGATGTGGGGGAAAAAAGAGAACCCTTGTACACTGTTGGTGGGAATATAAATTGGTTCAGCCTTTATGGAAAACTTTATGGAGTTTCCTCAAAAGATTAAACATAGAACTATCATGTGACCTAGCAATCTCTCTCTCTGGGTATGTATATCCAAAGGAAATGCAATCAGTATCTCAAAGAGATATCTGCACTACATGTTCATTGAAGTACAATTCATAATAGCCACGATATAGAATCAACATAAATGTACATCAGTGGATGAATGAATAAAAAAATGCGGTATAGATAAATAATGAAATATTTTGCCATTAAACAGAAGGAAATTCTGCCATTTGTGACAACATGGACAAACCTGGAGGACATCATGCTCACTGGACTAAGCCAAGCACAGAAGGACAAACACTGCATGACCTCGCTCATATGTGGAATCTAAAAAAGTTAAATTCACCGAGGCAGAGAGGAGACTGGTGGTTGCCAGGGACTGGGCGAGGGGTGAAGAAATGGGAAGATGTAGGTTGAAGGATACAAAGTTTCAGTTATTCATAAATAATAAGTTCTGGGGATCTAAAGTATAACATAGTGACTATAATTAATAAAATTGTATTGTATACTTGAAATTTGCCGAGAATAGATATTAAACATCCCACAACACACACACACACAAAAGATATCTCTGTGAGATGATAGGTGTGTTACTTAGCTGATGGTGGTAAATATCATATATTTTATAAATCATAAATTTTTACATAAAGGTATATTTATATGTAAATATCACATCTTATACCATAAACATATGCAACTTTTATTTGTCAAAAAAGTAAATATTTTCAAAATGTTTTGAATTGTCAAATAACAGTAAAAGATTGGAGGATTTGTTTTTAAGTCAATAAAACTACACCTGAAAAGGATTAGAGAGAATTAAGGGCAGCATGGTTAAAAGAAATGCCTAAGAGAATCTGGACCATACCTCACCACCTCCACTCATACTTCCCTCTGGCCCATCCTCCACCCTGCTACCAGATCTGCTCAGGGTCCTCCCCACTTCAACTCATCCTTCATCTCCCCTAAGATAATGCCCAGTCTCCTAGGCATGGTCTCTTTGTGGGGTGGGGGTGTCATGCCCTCTGGGTCCTCTTTCAGGGTCTTCTAACTCATCCTTCTGTGACTTTATCCTCCTTTCTTATGTTAATATGGCTTTGAATATGGCTCCTCCTTCTGGGATGCCCTCTTCCTCTCTTGCTTACCTGGGAACCTCTCATTTATCTCTCAAAACCCTCCTTAGTGTTAACTCCTGCATAAGGCCTTCCTTGAACCTTCCAACCCCATCCCATCAAACAGCCCATCCCACCAAACAGTAAATGCCTCCTTCTGCTGACCCTTTCTCTGCCTTGTCCTATCTCAATCACTGTCCCCAAAATTGTAGATTAAATTTATTTATTTTCTTGCTTATCTTCTCTTGGAGGGCAAGGAGAACTTTTTGTCTTTATACTCCAGCGTCGAGCACAAAGCCTGAGACAGGTAGTAGATGCCCAATAAATGTCTCTCAGATTGACTGGAGTTCTTCTTTAAGGTTAAAATTGTAAAATATAAAGGTACATCTGGATTTCCAACAACTGGGGTCACCAAGTGGGCTTCCGTGTAAGTCTACCTCAAATACAAGAAAGCATTGATTAAAAAAATATTTATGGAGCCCTTGCTTTGTGCCTGACATTATCTTACTCCCACATCTTATTAACTCCATGAGGTGAGTACCAACCATCCTTACGACTGTTTGTCAGATGAGGAAACAGACATAACGAGGTTAAGAAATGTGCACCATGTCACAGCCAAGAAAGTGGCCCAGCTGGAGTTTACCCTGCACTATGCCACCTCCCAAAGATGTCATGTTGATGCCTGTCACAGTTATCAAAACAACTTTTCCCACAGACTTTGCACTCAACAGGCCTGCACATGATGGAGGAAAGGTTTATTCTATACCACAAGGGTAGAGGTTTTGGGGTGAGAGAGAAGTGGAGAAAATAAAGATAGAGGAGGTATCACTGAAACGATGAAAATTAAAGGAAATAGTCTTTAAAAAGACCAGCTTTGCCATTTTGTAATTTGGCTTCTGGACCACACAGATTATGCCCAGAATTTCACTGGCCACCAAGTGTATCAGGTAGAAGGTAGAAGCCCTTGCTAAGTATAAATTGATGTGGGGGAGAGACCAGCTCCTCCCGAGCGCACTTGAGGTGTTTTTATTATGTGCCAAACAGTTCATTCTCATTGTGGGCTTTCTGCACCAGGAGCAAAGGCCTTCCCTCAGAACAAACCAGACCCCAAATCCAACCAGAAGGATTTGGCCGGAAGGTCAAAGTGTGTGCCCACCCTTGACTCACGCTATCTCACGAGATCGTTTTTCTTTGACTTTATAAGCCTGTGTGTCTGGTTTTGTTCTTTCTCTTATCTCTGCTCCCAGGCTGTCTTTCCACCTCGCATGAATCACTCTCTCCTTCCCCACTGTCTGACTTCTTAGCCTCAGTCTTTCTGCCTTTTCCCTTTGCTCTCTGCAGGAAACCAAAGTCTCAGATTTCGCCTCTAACCCCGAAGCCTGACATCTTTTCAGCGCATATCAGAGCACCAAGAATTCTTCGGAGGCTGCTTTCCTCCAGCACGTGTGCTTGTTAGCAGCCATCCTGAAGGTCAGAGAGAGAGCCAGAACAGAGCGGGGGGTAGGGGGCGAGAAGCTCCAGGACCCCTCACTCAGGCCGCACTGCACCAAGTGGCAGATTAGTCAGCTTATAGGACAGGGTTTTATACCCACTTCAAAGCTCTGCCTTTTGTCCAGATTAGAAGGGGTCACCACCCAGCTTTGCCACTTTGACCCCACGTGCCTCATTTGTGGAGAAGATGCCACTTTTCACTTTTAAAAAGAAATGCTCATCACTGAGTGTCTCAACATTGAATGTTCCCTAGTGCCAACATTAAAGATGGGAGAATACGGGGACAGTCTCATTGGGTTCTCCCAGGAAATGCAGGCCAACAAATACCCAAGATGGACCTCAGCAAGCTGGCATGCTGGGGGCTCTGCTGCTCCAGCCAGTCACAGATATTGGAGCAGGAAGGAGCCTGGAGTTCTGGTCCCCTCACCTCACACACCAAAAAAAGCCTCCTGAAGCCACCCAGCCAGTCGGTGGCAAAGCCTGTGTCAGAGCCCCCGTGTCAGACTTCCGTGCTGGTACCCGTGGGGACATATACCTTATTTTCCCATTTTGAGCATCAGGAAGATCAGGAGCCCTCAGCGGAAGTCGTTCGTCAGGGGCTCAGAGAGGGAAGTGCTAGGACCCTCCAGAAGGACCTTCTCCTCCAGGACCCCGGGTCCTCAGAGAATCTGGGGAAGAGACCACAGGTGGCCCTGCCACCCAGAAGTCGATGGCAGTGGGGGGAGGGAGACAGAGAGTGTGGTGTGGTCAGAACTCAGGCAAGGTTTGAAGCCGAGAGCTGGGGGAGCGCAGGGAAGTTGCGAGGTGTGGGGCGTCCAGCTCGGTGACACCTGCCTGGCACGTGGAGGGCTGGAGGAGGGTGGCTGGGGCGGGCGGGGAGGTGAGGGCGCGGGGGGTCGGGGCTCTGGGCGGGGCCTGGGGACCACCGCAGGAACGCGGCTGCGGAGGGGGTGGGGGTGCGGGGTGGGGTGGGGTGGGATCTGCCTCTGGCTGAGGACCCGGCGGGTGGGACGGAGACCCCCCTGTCCCCTCCGGCGCTGCGGGGAGGCTCGGGTCCCTCTCTCAGACCGGGCGGAGCTGCCTGCTGGAGCAGAGGGGAGCTAAGCCCAGCGCTCCCTGGGGGCCGGAGTCTGAGAAGAGCCCTGGGCTTTGCGAAGGCCAGAGCGATCGATAGAGCACCGCACTGTGTGGAGAAGAAAGCGGGGGAAACGCGAGAGAGCGCGGCTCGGAGCTGCAGGAGCTCTGCGAGCAGATGGTCGGACTCCCATCTCCCCCCAGCCCTTCCCGCCGGGCACGCGAGGGCAGGACGGAGCCCCGCCTCGTCTCCCCAGCCCAACTTCTGCATTCCCCTCTTCTCCCTCCCGCCCTCCCGCCGTCTCCCCCAGGCCCACTGCCCTCCCGCCTCCCCCTCCCCACCCTCCTCCCTCTCTCCCACCCCGCTGTGCCGCCTCCTCTCCTCACCCCTCCCTCTTCCACTGCCGATCCCAGCCGGGAGCAGCTGCGTCTTCTGTTGTGCGCTCTCCAGTTTTCTCATTATCAACATTTAGCTGCGTCTCCTGCCCACGCAGGCGCCTGTGCTCCCTGACACAGGTATAAACGGGGCACGAGAAGGCCCTCTCTCTTGGGGACCATCTTTGTGGCACCTTTCTGCAAAAGGCTACTTCAGATTCTGCCTGGTTGCAATGTGCAGTGTGAGCGTGTGCGTGTGTGTGTGCGTGTGTGTGTGTGTGTGTGCGCGCGCGCGCTGGTTTGAATACTATTGCTAGTTTGCCCCTGGGAAGCCTTGGTTTTCCTCCCCACCCCTGCCCTAGACAGGAATGTTCCTTTCCTGGGACACCTTCGCTCTCCACCCCGGCTCCCTGCCCCGTCCCGAGCACGGCAGATTGTAAAGCTGGAAGGAAAGCTTCAAGGTGAGAGGAGCCGGGAGCGCTCGCTGTTTGAGTCCCGGGGTCGCCACCACTGACGTCTGTGTAGTCAGCCATTCCTCTCTTCTTGCACTGCCTTTGCAAAATGCGAATGCGTGATCCAGGGATGATATTAACACCTTTTAGCACCTACCTGTATGAAACTGTTAGCTGTAGCCCCCTAACAAGGTCCTGAAGAAATAGGTCTTGGGCTTCAAAAGAGAGAAATATACACTTACTGACAGTGGGGCCTTGGAGGACAGAGCTGTCCTGGGGGGCCCCCTCTTAACAGAGGTGCCGTTGGAGAGAAAATAATAAGAAATATTTTACATACTTTCCTCCTGGCCTAGGACCACCAGTCCAGCCCTAGCATCTCTCCTAAGACATGAGCATTTCTGCATCCATGTCCACTCTCCTTCAAAACGAATCACTGCTTCCTTTGCTAGTAACACTGCTTAGCGCTTTGATCCCTCTGCCGTGTGCTGTGGGCAAATGTTTATAGCTCTAAGCTCAAATCCTCCACTACCCGGTGAGAAGCAGTATGGTTCTGAAGTAGGATGAATTTAGAATTGAGAATGAGATAGACTTGACAGCTAATCTCAGCTTTGCCCACTTAAGTAACCAACCATGTAGAGAAGGGGTCTTCTGATAAATCTATTGGATATATACTGTCCTCTTAAGGTAGGGAGGAGGCAAGAGATTTAAAATGTTAATCAAGCTACATTCAGAGATTGCAATATGCTGATCAGCCCTGCAGCCAGGCCAGGAGGACACCTGCGGAACAAAGGAAGATTTCAGCGGGATCTCTAACAACCCATTCCCCACACCTGTGAACGGCAAACAGGAACCATGAGTCCTTGAGCTAAAACCGTGGGGAACTTTTGAATGGAAGGCTGGAAACTGCCAGCAGGCCTTTCACTCTACATATTCTTACCTTTTCACACTGTCAACTCACCATCAATTCTTCCCCTTCCTCACTATGTGTCTGTATCAAAGAAAACGGGAACTGAAGAATGACATATAAACTGAATTCCCTGAACACTCAGGGTCCCTCTCAATGCCTTCACCCTGTCTTTCTCTGTGTGTCTCTCTCACTGTCCCTCTCACTGTCTGCCTCTGAGAGACAGACCACTGTCTGTGGAGTGTTATCCCTTTTCTAATAAATTTTCCTTCTGACTCCAGCTTTGGCGTGTGTGTTGAATTCTTTCTACTCTCTCTGCCAAAGGACCCTCTTCTCTCCCTACAAGGCTTGGTCTACTTCCCCACCCCCACCCCTCCCCCACCACCACCAACAGCTCAGGGAAATTTGACCTGTTCTGTATTGCCCTGTTCAGTGAGCACTTTCCACAAGCTTTCTGACTCCTCACTGTCCCCTTCCCCAAGATGCTCAGTGCCCCAGGCAGCGACTAGAGTTGGTCTTGTACTTCTTTAGTCACTGCGACAGCGGTTCCCGAACTTGGTCATGAGGCAGAGCTCCTGGTGATGCAGTAAAAGTTGTCATAATCTCATTGCTCTATTTTAATTCTTTGCTGGGGGGTTAACTAGCAGCTGTTTTCTCCTGTTGCTATGTTTGTGCGATTCCCGTAGATCTCTCCACCACATGGGTTTTTACCTGTTTTGCAGATCTCAGTCTTCCTGGTCTTCGAGGAGCATCTCCCCAGCTCTTCCCCCAGGGTGGAACTAGCACTTGTTGCTTTGCCTCTGATTACTCTAATGGCCTTTTACTTCATTTGCATGTGAGTTTCCTACAAGCTCATTACCATAAGGTTAAAACTTCTTTGCTGCAGGGGCGATTGGGTTGGTTCTTGGGCAGTTTAGCCTCTGCCCAAGTCTTAACGCTACTCGGTCAAACTCTGCTGGTATCTTCAGTTCCCCTATTCCTTCAGTTGGAGTAACGCAAAACATCCTGCACGTCAACCTTCCCATCTCTGCCCGGGGCAGCTCACATCAGCCTCACATTCCTTCCTAAATGAACAGCTTCAACTCACTTTTTTTTTTACTAATTCACCATGATATTTCCCTTCCTTCAATACAATAGATTCCACTTCTGAGTAATATTGTCCACTTGACAGCTAGAAAGCTCCACCAGTGGCTGGTACACTTGCCATCTGAAACACAAGGGTAGGTAGCAAATCAGAAAAGGAGAAAATAGGTCCCAGGAATAGAGAAGTTGAAAGGAGTAATACTGGGGAGAGAGGGGTCTCAGTGAACTGAGCACCGATATTGGAGCTGGAGACATGAAACAGAACCCAGGGAGGAAGTGAAACTAGGCTGTGGATTGTTTCCTTATTCCCATTCTTGGACTATGATTTTTCTTGGTTAAGCCTCTTCTGGTTGTGACAGGAACCAACTTAAACTGGCTTCAGCATGAAGGAAGGGTAGTTATAAGGATACAGGCTATCTCTTCAAACCCAAAGGGCTAGAATCAGGGTACAAGAACCAAGGCAGGAACCGTCAAACCTCCTGCTCTGCCCCTAGACCTCTTGCTACACACCTGTTCCTTTCTCTTTCTCTCCACCCTTCACCCCCACCCTCTGTTGCCTCTGCTCCCCTGCCTGGATTGGCAGACAGGCAGCTCTACAGCTCTTAGCATCCCATGCGTGCACAGTACTGAACCTAAAAGAGACTTCTGAGCCCCAACTCAATGTCTCTTGGTTGCCCTGGTATCCACTAGCCTCTGCCAGTCTAGATATCTCAGGGGGAGAGAGCAGGACTGACCAGATTGTAAAGGTCCACGCACCCCGTTTTCAGCATCAAAGGCTCTGATGGCTTGTTTTCCCTTTTCTCACATCTCTGTACCATCACTTCCTTCGTCGTCTTTCATTTTTTTATTTATTGCGTTCAGTCTCTTGTTTCTGTCCTTTTCAGAACACATGGCAAGAGTTTCCCTAGAAACAGCTGATTTCATTCAAAGCAGCCATCAGGGCTTAGTGACATTCTGTGTTTGAGTATAGATCCCGGGTACTCACTGTTTCTATTGTTAAAAAAAAAAAAAAAATAGCCCATCTGACCAGCTGGCTGTGGCAGGAAGCCACACGTTTCCCTCTCTTCTCATTCTTTGTTCCCCTCTGTCCTGACCTAGCCTGTGCCGCTCATATTAATACCCTGTAATGAAAGCAATCACTGTAAAGTTCTCCCGGTGTAGTTAGACAGCTTAATAATTGTCCCACCACAATGTGAGGGCATCATTCTGTGATGAACGTGGAGCCGATGAAAATGTAAAGCAATCAATGCTTTCCATTTTCTAGTTCATTCATTCATTCTATATCTCAATCTTCCAGCTGAACAGTCAATTTACCAAAGTTGTTCTTTTTTTTTTTTTTCATTTTCTTGTTCTCTTGTTCGCATTGTATAATGAAGGAATGAGAGACTGGGAGAGACAATTAGTGTAATGAACCCCTGGTGTATACAACAGGAAGGAAGAGAAGGGAAAGGATATGTGAGGAACTAGAACTTTAGATGAGGTCTGAGAAAAGCAGAAACCCAGGGATGAGATGCATGAATGAGGCAAGGAGAACGTGGAAGCTATACTGACTGGTAAAAACAAGAGTTAATCAGAGAATTTAAGAATGATTTTGTGCAAGTCCTATGTCAGTTTTCCATTGCCACCATATGGTCAGTAACAACCACAAAGCCTCAACAACATACAGTAGTTACACTTGCTCACAACCAAATGTCTGGATTCAGCTAAGGGACAAACTCAGGGGCTGTGCTAACCTGCTCACTTCTCACACATCAGGATTGGCTGGCTGTGAGCTGATCTTGGCTGGGTTCATCCAGGCTGGCTTGCTCTGCTGACACTCCACTGGCAAAACAAAGTCACACTGCTGAGCCCAGTATTAAGGGTGGGACAGTCACTCTGCCTGCAGTGCAGGGAGGAGCGTTCAACTCATGACAAAGGGGATGAAAAACTGAGGCCATCGTTGCAACCCAGCATGAGTATGAGATTAAGCAAAAGTTCAAGGGCAGCTGCTTTATTAGCAGTCAGCACTGCTTTGAATCTCTAATCTCTGGGCTCAGGGCTGGGCCTGAAGACATGGTCATCTGATGGGCACAGAGACACCGTGTGGCTGGGGAACCTGGATGTCAGCAAGTAATATGCCAGCAGTGTGCACACAGGAGGAGCTGCATCTGTGTGGACTGTGAATGTGCCCTCTCAGAGCTTCAGGTTTGTGGTCTCGGAGCCCCCAAAGACCTTTCCTTTATTCTGGGAGCTGGTGGAGTTGTTTTGTGCTCAACCACATGGTCCTAAGAAAATTGATGACAGCATTGAGACAGATGTATTTTTCCTGTTTTCCTCTCTGAATAAATAAACAACAGGAAATATATGTATAAAACATGGTATTTGAAAAGCTCTATGGTTCCTTCTTATGTAACCGTATCCTAATTTTGTCAGTAAGACTGATACAGATGCTTTTTAAAAATTTACCATGATTCCCTTTTGGAAGCCAGAATCCTTTCAGGTCAGCCTACAACTGGAGGACTTCAGGTTAGCATTAAACCATCTTTCTTTTCCTCCCCTATAATGACCCTTTTCCTCTTACGTCACATACTTAGGTTTTTGAGCTAATTAAGAAATGGCCCATATCCATACAATGGAATGTTATTCATTAATAAAAAGGATTACAGTACTGAAATATAGGGCGACATGGACAAGCCTTGAAAACATTGTGCTAAGCGAAAGGAACCAGTCACAAAGCACCACATACTATATAATTCTGCTTATATGGAGTACCCAGGAAAAATAAATCTATAAAGACAGAAGGTGGATTAGTGGTTTCCTCAGGCTGGGGAGATGGGGAGGTTTGGGAAGTGATGGCTAAGCAATATGGGGTTTCTTTTTGGGATAGTGAGAATATTTTAGGGCTGATGTTTGTGATGGATGCACAACCTGTAAATATACTAAAGGTCATTGAATTGTACACTTCAGATGGATGAATTGTTCCATATATGAATTAATCTCAATGCAGCTGTTTTGATTATTTTTTAAGTTTTCTTTTCTAAGATTCCAGATCAACCAAGGCATCCATACTGCTTCTTTGTGCCCTCTTCATACCTTTTCTGCCATGAAATTGAAGAAAAAAGTGGGGGAAAGAGCCACACGGAACATTTCTACAATAAGAAAGCAAAGTTCCCCATGTATACATATATATATTTTTGGTCAGGAAGGAATAATGTTTTATTTTTAATATTTAATCAATTTATGCCTGCCAACACATTCACTCCACAAAAGTCCAGAAGTCTGATGTCATCTGTGGAGCTTTTTTGCTGGCTGCATTTTGAAATGCTAAGTGGTTCAACGCCACAAGAAGCCTTATGAGGAAACAGATTCTACAGGGGCTTTGTAATACCCACAACTTCGAAGAAGCATCTGCCAAGTAGACACATTTGCCTTGATTACATTGCACATCCTTCTTTATTCGTCTGCTCTATTCTCATGTCGTTCATTAAAAGGTTGATTTGAAAGAAACTTCACATACTCAAAGGCTTCTGTGGCCCATAGCTATTTCAGTCTCTCTCCACTCCTCTCTCTCTCTCTCTCTCTCTCTCTCTCTCTCTCTCTCTCTCTCTCTCTCCTCTGTTTTGTTCCACTCCCCCACTTTTTTAATTCCAAAAAGCATTGACAATTTTATTGGATCATAATATCTACAGTTTACTGATCATGCTAATATACCATGAGCCATAGGTCAAATTTTTGTAGAGGAGTTTCCTCAGCCTGAAAATTATTTCACAGGTTTCCTTCAGAATAACAGGACTAAGAAACACTGTCAAGAGTGAGGGGAAAGGTGGGGCTAGAAGAGGTTGACAGTTTGAAGGGAATGGTAGAGTTCTGGACAGATAATTTTGGAGAATGAGAAAATGAGAGTTGGCTGGAGAAATATCGTAAGAATGCTGGTGGTTTCGATTGCTCATTTGGGATTGGAGTTTGTAAATATAATGGTACCAGTTGGCCCTCTTATGAGACTTCCCCTAACTGTCCTCAGCTACAGGAATGCCAGCAGGTAATAGGATTCATCATCCAAGGTCGGCGTGCATTAAAAAGATAGATGAGCCAAGACATGGAAACAACTTAAGTGTCCATCAACAAATGAATGAATAAAAAAAGAATGGTACTTATATGTATATATACATACACAATGGAGTATTATTTAGCCATAAAAAAGAATGAAAGCCTATAATTGCAACAACATGGATGGACCTTGAGGTCATTCTGCTGAGTGAAATAAGTCAGATAGAGAAAAACAAACGTATAATCTCACATGTGGAATTTTTAAAAACCGAACTCTTAGAAACAGAGATCAGTTGGGTGGTTGCCAGAGGCAGTGGGTGGTGAAGGTGATCAAAAGGCACAGACCTATAGCCACAAGATAAAAAATTCTAGGGACGTAATGCACAGCAAGCTGACTATAGTTAACAATGCTGTATTGTGTGATTGAGAGTTGCTAAGAGTAGATCCTAAAAGTTCTCATCACAAGAAAAACTTTGTGCCTATGTGAGGTGGCGTATGTTAACTAAACTTATTGTGACAATCATTTCGCAATATAGGCATGTATCAAATCCTGATGCCGTATACCTTAAACTAACATAATGTTATGTCTCAATTATACTTCAATAAAAATGGGGTAGATGGAGCGAGATGGAACCAGAGAGTTTGATCTATTGAAAAATGTGTTATTGAAATGATGTATCATGGAAACCACTTCCTTTTTAACAAAACAAAGCAAAAAGAAAGCAGTAAAGCCCCAAAGGCAAGCCTGACACATAGAAGGCACTCACTGCCTCCTCTGAGTCTGGGAAGCTGGCTCTGCGACAGTAATATCGGAATTTGTTCTTTGTGGCCCAGGTGCTGCAGCAAGTGGGCATGAGGTCTGCAGCCCCAGCCTCCCGCCTTCCCCTTTGCTCAGCAGGTGCAGCAGCACCTTACAGCTGGGCTCTGGGCTGAGGTGAGTGGTAGGGACACCTGCAGGCGGGCACTGAGGGGTCTGCTGAGCAGAGGTGCTGAGCGTCCAGCACGAATGATCCAGACACGGTCGTATCACTGTGGGGCTGTCCTCTGGAGCTGTCAGGGCAGCTGTGGGAGGCAAAGAATCAGTTGCATTCGGAGCAGGTGGGTGTGGAGGGGCCCAAGCAGAATCTGAGAGGATTAGCGGGGTCCCCCCAGAAGGTCTGTCCTCATGACAGAGATAGAGACCTCTCAAGGTCTTCAAGCAGGAATAGTGTTGGCGGTGGTCAGTGGTGCACATGTTCTTTCGGAAGACAGTCTCATCTGGGACTGATTAGCTCTATCCATCAAGTATTTCTGTCCCCTCCCCCCCACCCCCCACACACATATGGCTGGATTGCACTTCTTGCTCCATCGAAGTCAAGTACAGCCATGCGACTTGCTCAGGACAATGAAAAGTGGGTTGGAGTAATGATGTCCCTCCCAGGTACGAGATCTAAGAGGACGTCCATCTGTGATGTATGTCACAGACGACACAACTCTTCTATCAGCCTCTAGTACAGAGTCAAACGAAGCAGAGCAAAGCCCACCCTGCCATGGGCCACAGGG
Organism: Macroglossus sobrinus; assembly: GCA_004027375.1. Classification (NCBI taxonomy): domain Eukaryota; kingdom Metazoa; phylum Chordata; class Mammalia; order Chiroptera; family Pteropodidae; genus Macroglossus; species Macroglossus sobrinus. The sequence goes on along the minus strand of PVKZ01003683.1, from coordinate 22,561 downwards.
AGCATGAAGAAGAAGAAAACCTTTGCTACAGCGGCGCCATCTAAAAACAGCCCTTGTTACCGCAGCAGGACCTAGCTTATCCCGACTGATAAGTCCTCTGATTGACAAATGCCCAGACTATGAGGAGAAAAAAGGAGGGGAAAGAGGAAGGAAACTGACATTTATTGATCAGCTCTTCTGGGCCTCTCCTACTTTTCAGGGCTGTTCGTCGCCCCTGATCAGTCGTGGGTGGGCTTCCTAATTTCAGCCTCTGATGGCTGACCCGGTCCCCTTGCTCCCATGTTCTTGGGGTGAGAGGTGGCTCCTGTGCTGCCTGGAGGGACAGTCCATCTTGACACGTGGGGAACTCCCAGCTTCGCCAGCTGCGTGTGAGGACTCTGAGCAGGGACACTTGCTGAAGAGTAGGGTCGTGCAGGGGACAGGGTGCCAAGTCCCTTTACTTACTTAGTGGCGTTGGGCCAAAAGGAAGGGAGAGGAGAGAAAGGTGGGGGCGTACGGTGCACTGTCCTACACCCAGAGCAGCAGGAAGAGGAGGAGGAAGGGGCGGGGCTGGGCCGGAGAAGCACGAACCAGGGGCAGCGACCCTGGCAGGTTCAGGTCAGTTATCCCAGAGAGCAGCAAAAAAGGGGGTCTGCCCTCACTGGAGGTGGAGACGGGGGGAGCTGGGTAAAACTCAGGGAGAGCCTCACACCCCCAGGAAGTTCATTCATCCATCCAGCAAAGGTGTATTATTCACCTACTATGTTCCAAGCACTTTGTGGGTGATCGGAAAAAATGCTGAACAAAACAGACAACGGCCCTTGCCCTGTTGGAGCTTACGGCCTAGCAGGGAGACGGGTATTAAAGCAACAAGTAACTAGAATACACAGCACATCTGACTGTGACCACCGACCGCCCTGGAGAAGAGAGAGCAGCCAGGGTGTGGGAGAGCAGGGCTGGGGCGGGGGCCGCAGGAGAGGGGGTGGGCAGAAAAGGCAAGTGACTCCTGGGGGTGGCAAGGGCACCTCAGGCATGCGGGCCCTGAGCTGCAGTCCACCCTCTGATGGGTGATGGCTGGGAGCAGTCGGGAGCCAGGAGTGGATGCCCTTGAATCAAGTGCGAGATCCTGACTGGGCTATCGGCTCCCTTTCTACCAGAGGAGGCATTTCCACGCTTGGCTCTGGGTCCAGCCTGGGGCAGGAGGTGGGACAGGCTCGCTGTTTCCCCCATTTGTTGGTCAGAGTCCTGGCCTAGCCCAGGAGGCCTGAACCTTCCCCAAACCCACACCCTCCTCAGCCTCAGCCAGGCACACGGGGCTTCTGGCAGGCCTTTGGGCCGTCTCCCTCGCTGGCATCTGTTTTCCTGCCTCCGAGGTGGGGGAGGAAAGGCGGCTCAGGGCGGGCTCCGTTTCGTTTTCTGGAGGCGGCTGTATTGGGAATTCCAGCCAGGAGCCCGGAGGATGGATGGGCCGGTCAAACGGATTGTCCATTAGTAACTCCACTTCCATTTTCTAGGTTTACATTCTCAATTCATAAAGGTTTAAAAACTATGGATTTTCATTTTGCTTGTCGTACCTGTAACCTCCCCCAGCGTCCTCCAGGGCACGGGGTGTCAGGCAGCCAGGCCTGCCAGGTAATGGAGCACCTCGGCCTCTGAGATGGGAGCTTGGGGACAAGAGACATTAAACAGATCAGCAGCTGCACATCAATCAGGCCTTGCCTTGGGACATTAGCTGGGGCTGCTCTCGTCTGCCCTGGCACGCGTTAGGGTGTCTGCATACAGGGGAGTGAGAGAAGTGGGAGGAAGTTTCTGGAACGCGCCCGGCTGGGGCAGAGGAACCAGGCCCAAACTGTCACTGGGAAACAACCGAGTCCACCGAAGGGCCAGTGCTGTACCCTCCCTGCCCACCTCACGATCCACAGGCCAGATGATTTCAGCACACCTTGCTGAGGGCTGTGACCGTGCAGGGAACAGGTGCAGAGACAGATGCTAAACCCCTCCCCCCCATCCCCCTTCTTCTTTGCAGAGACACACGCGCATCACTAAATATTTCAGTAGAGGAATGATTTTGGAGGGGGTGGGGAAAAGGCCAGAAGAATGATTTATAGAATTTTACAGCCTTGATTCCTTAGCTGTACCTCACAGCAGGACCGCCAAGGGAGCAGAGGCAGAGCTCAGGAGTGATTCTTTCAGGAAGAAGAAAGGGGAGCCGAAGAGCCCTTTACAATTCATTTCCAGGGCACTTAGTAGTCGCTCAGGATGCCCTGGCCCTCACCCCACCTGCCTCCTGGTCCCCTCACCTTCTGCTCCAACCCTGACCAAAGAATCACTAGCCAGCGGAGGGCAGGGCTGCTCCCGGCAGAGAGGCTTAGCACTGTCTCCCAGGGGCCTAAGGCCCCAGGTTGGGGTTAGCGCTCTCTGCCCAACCCCCACAGCTTGGTTTTGCGCTAGCCTGTTGGGGCTTCCCAGCAGGCTGGCCCACTCCAGCGCAGCTGGCTCTTAGCTCGAGGAGTCCTGCCCAGAAGGGCTGCTCCCCGCCTGGCTCCTCTGTGCCCGAGCCCAGTCGGAACCCTGCAGGGACCAGGCAGGGCCAGCCACTGGAACAGCCGACCCTCTGCCCTGCCCCTTGTCCCCACAATCACCACCCTTCCCTGGCTTGGCCCTGGTGCCAACTTGTTTTCCAGGGTGGAGAGGGCTGTCCAGATGGCTTTGCCTGTCCGGAGAGAGAGAACCATGCAGCCAGGAGCCCGGAGCATGAATCCCAGCTCTGCCAGTGTGTTCCTGCAGAGCCTGTCTTCTCATTGGTGAGATGGGGTCATAATAATGGGCGGGACCTAAGGGGGCAGTGAGCGAGCATCTGTGTGGATGGTCCCAGGTGATGCTCATGCTCACCGTGCTTATCAAGGCAGAGGTTGGGGAGAGGAAAGGAATTTTTGAAGACTTCACCGTACACATCTCTCATTTCCCCACAGGCATCATCTGGTGATCCCTCATCACCCTGAGGCCAGAAGGCTCTTGGGGATGTTTCTGATTCTGAAGGTGGGAAGAGACTCTCAGATCAGCCCAGAGCCTGTGAGGAAAGTGTCCCCTTAGCTGCTTCCTCCCACGCCACAGGCTCCAATTAGGCTTGATGCCTGCCAGGGAGGCGGGGATGGAGGGCTGGCCTCCTCACCCCCATGCTAGGCGCTTTCGTTGCCCTGGGCTGCCCAGTCCCTCCAGAGACAGCCCCCGATGTGGGAGGGAAACTTCTACCAGAACAGGAAAGGCTGTGTGGGGAGAGCTGCTGGCAAAGGCCACCCTGGGGACAAACCCCTGCCACCACGGCCTGGCCCTGGGGCTGGTCTGGCTCTGACTTGGGTTCTGTCGCAAAGGACCTGGACTCGAAGAATGAACGGCAGGACCTGATCAGCCACCGCCCAGTCATCTCAGGCGTTCACGTTCCAGCAGCAATTAATTACCCAAACCTCCCGATTTGAAAAGGAGAATGTTTAATCTCCCGTGTTCCCCAGGGTCTCCGCCCTTTGACCCTGCTCCTTGACCCCTGCCCTTCCAGCTAACTGAGCTCCCCAGAGGTGCTGACTCTGTGCAGCAGCTTGTTTAGTAAACATGGCTCCCCGAGTGGGGGAGGCTAAAGATGGGACTCTGGCCTGGCAGTGGCATCTTGTGAGGAAGCCACATGTTCTTCACAGACCCACTTGGCATGCCCAGGAGGAAGGAATCGGGGCCTGAGAGGGGTCAGTGCGAGCACTGCTCACAGGATTCTGCCTTGGGTCCAGCGAGGTGCTCAGGGCACATTCTCTGCTCTTTCTCTGAGCCTTGTTATGCAGAAAGGTTGGCCAGCAGCTTCCCTGGCCCTGCGCACGCACAGCTGCAGCAGATGCAATAAAAGGATGCCCAAGGGGGCCTGCAGGGTCCCCCGGGTGGGAGGGAGGTCCCTGGGCCTGGCTTCTCCAGGCTCATAAACAATCCTGTGAGAGATAAGAGGTGCCCCATGGGCTTGGGTTCGAATCCCAGTTTTGCTTCTAATTAGCTCTTTGACCTTGGGCAAATTACTTAACTTCTCTGTGCTTCATTTTCCTCATCCGCAGAGGGAGAAGAATGAGAGTCCTGCCCTCCTGGGTGATTCGTGGAAATTAAATTAGATTTGATATAAGTGAAGTGCTGGGCCGCTGCAAGGTTTCTAGAAGGGCTGGCTAAATTTATATTTATGTAAATAAATTTGTATTTTTCTGGTGATATTTTTTGCTTTCTAACAGGCGACCCTGCCCAGTGTCATCCTCTTCCCCAATCCTCAGGTACCTCGGTGTCCCCAGGAACCATAAATTCTAAGTGCCACACGAAAGCTTGCAGCAGATCGGAACCTTTCTGAGTCTCTGATTACCCTGAGCCAAGGGTTCTCAGGGGTTCTCGACCAGGGTGATTTTGCCCTCGGAGAACATTTTTGAGCATCACAACTGGGCTAAGGATTGCTCCTGTCATCGAGTGGGTGGACATGACACCAGGGGTGCTACTAAGCATCTTATAAGGCACAGGACAGCCCCAGGACAAAGAACTATCCGGCCCCAAATGTCAATCAACCTTGTGGAGACTGAGAAAGCCCTGAGCATTGATGAGGTCATTGCTGAGTAGTGCAGTGGGTGGGGGCGGGGATAGGCCGTGCCAGGAAAATCTACATGGTGCCTGCTCCCTGCCTGCCCCCTGCCCTGGGAGAATCTGGGTGTTATCTCACCCCAACTAATTAGACTTGTGGAGGGAGGGGAGAGTGTCCTCTCTAAGATATTTTGGTTCTCCCACATTCCTTAAAGAGTTCCAAGGAACAAAAGCAACCCCACAAGGCAAATTACGTATGCCGAGAAGCCAGCTACAATATGCGTTCATGTAAATCAATGTATAGACACCAACTGCAGTGGCGCCAACAGCTAAACAAAGCCTCAGAACTAATGCTGTAATTTGAAGTATTCACAAAAAGTGATAAAAATCTATCCTTAGTGCCCGGTCCTCCTCTGTCTCTGGTGACACTTCCAGCCTTCCAGCTGTCACTCAGCCACAGCAGCTCCGAGAAAGGAGCCTGTGTCCCTACCTCCTTCTCCAGGCACCAGGCTCCCTTCTGAGTTAAACCCTTGCATGGAGCCTGTCCTCTTGGTAGAGACAAAAACCAAGAAGTGTTCTCTCTGCCAAGCCTGGTTTCCTTGGTTACAGTCAGGGACAAACCAAACAACCTAATTAAGGGGGTCAAGGCTGGGGTAGGTAAGAGGAGGGTGTGTAAGATATTTCTCTAGAAATTTCTAGCACCTCCGTCATTCTTTCCTCAAAGTAGAGTCTGAGTCAAAGGGCCAACTAACTTCTCCTTTGCTCTCTCAGAATAGTTCTCTATATGTCGCCAAATGCCATTCTTCCTGAAGACGCTGCCACAAATAGCCCGCCCAGAGTCAAATCAAACCAAATCTCCATGTCAAGAGTGTACAACGTAGGATACTGTTTGTGTCTTTTCGGCAATCGTCACGGCATCTAAGAGGTGACCATCCCTGACCATGAACAGATTTCATCACCAGAGACAAAAGGAATTTGATCATTACCTTGAAATTGTGTGCAAAGCACATGACAGGCAATTAGAATCTAATTTCACTTTTTATTCCTAAAATGGAAAAAAAAAATTAGTATTTCAAAAAATCATTTGTCTTTCTTGGGAGTGGGGAGGGAGGATTTACTCCAAACCATAAGACTCTAGGCGTTTGTTAGAGCACAGACTCAATTACAGCTCCTCTCGCCACAAGCCTAGGAGGTTTGACAAGATGCAGCCGACCCGTAATGAAACCGTTTTTGTCACCGGGAATCACCAAGCTCGGCTTATAGAGGGGTGCTGGACATACTCTGTCTACTTTCACATAGAAGCAGCTTGTGCTTTCAGCAATAAATAGATGCTACACGGTTGGAAGGAACCAAACACAACTTAGGCTGCTAAACTTTTCACACTTTGACCACTGGACTCTGTATTTGCATGCAAATCCTGGCACCACTTTCTGTCCGTGTCCTTGGGCAAGTCACATGTTGGTCTTCTCACCTATAAGCCATGAATATTAACAGTACTCACACTTTGCGATGCTGTTCTGAGAATTAGGTGATGAATGTACAGGACACAGAAGTTAGTTCTTGCTGGACGGACGTTCAGTGCTGTGTCATTGTACTAAAAGGTCATCTCGCCATTCCTTGGCAGTGGACCCGGCACCTGTGAATGAGTGCCACGCCCATCTGATGGAAGAGAAATCCTGAGGATGGGTAGGTTGCATTACTGCTGGGTCTGTTAGCAACTTGAGAACAGAGCCAACGTTATCCTTTGTAGGAGTAAGGGCCACCCGCCTGGTCAACAACGATCACGGACCGGAATGCAGTGGGACCCTATGTGACTTCAACTCCCAATGCCTGTTTCCTTGTCCACTAGGACGGGGTTGGGCAAGGGGTTCCAAAGTCCTGTCCACCCCAAAAGTGCTGTGATTTCAGGACCCCTAGTCCAACGGCCTGATAGCAATGGGAGACTGATGCAGGCGTTTCTAACCCCGGGGCAGGCAGGATGTGGTTTGTGTCGTGAATCCCTGCAGCGCCCAGCCCAGTGCAGGCCAGAGCTGCTGATCGACCCGCTGGTCAGATCCCCGGTCTCACAGCTCCCAGCTCTTTGCTCTTTTAATTTCAAAAAGGTCAGTCAATCAATCAATATATTTTCTGCAATGCCACAGTGCCACTGCGACGTTCGGAAGGAAGTCAGTACCAGCCCAATACAGCATCCCTGCCTCAACGTGACAGGCAGATAAGACCTTCGCGTGCATGCACTCCCACACACACAACATACATGCAGGTATATGTGCACACACATGTGCACACACGCACACACAAATGCATAATACACGCGTGTGTGCACACATATACAGGCACAAACACATGCATATATGTGTGTGTGCGCACCAGCAATGCACACATGTGCACACAGTGCACATATACACACGTGCACGCACACATACCTATGTGCATGCATGCCTACACCTAGGTGGATACAGAGATGCAGTCACCTGCAGGGATCTCGTTTCTGGGAGGCCACCTGGAGAGCACACATCCTGTGGTGGGCTCACAGGGAGTCTTCCTGAGAGGCTGTGCTGGGTTCAAAGATCTGGGTGAAAGTGACCCAAGCAGAGCACAGGATCTGCAAGATGACACCAAGCCCCTCGGCAACGCTGGCAGGCTGCATGGAAGCATGGCCCTCTCCACAGACATGACGGGGCCCTGAGTGGGGCGGGAAGCGGGCAGCCCTCGCTGTGGGAAAGAGAGTCCCCTAGAAAGATGAAGACAGAGAAAACCTCCAGAGAAAACCACAGGGAGGGGGCGATCTCGCCTCCTCACTGTGGCTTCTTCCCCGAAGAGCGCATGGGACTTACCCCAAACTTCTTCCATTTTCCAAGTCAGTGAACTCGATGGCCCGTTGGGCTCTCAGATTCCACTCCCTGTCACTGCGGTGCAGGTTCATTTCTTCAGACCCACAGCCATCTTACAAAGGGGCTACGGTGGTAGTGGTGGGAGGAGCGGCCTGTTTGGTTCCCCAGCTTCACCCTCCCTCCCCTGGGAGCCTCTCCCCCTTGCCAGGGCCCCCAAGCCTGAGCGGGGATCCCTCCTCTCTGAAGTTAATGACTGTAAGAAGATTTCATTTTATGATCTCTCCAATGGCCCTGATATTTTAATTTTTCCTTTGACAAACTGGGAGCCCTGAAATCATCATTTAGGAAACAAAGCTTAACTGGGAGCTTTCAAGGAGGGGTATTTCCCTTTCAATTTTAGCAGAGCTCGTAAAAATCAATAACGCCGTGCTCCCATCTGTAGCCCACCTGACATCTCATGAATGGTCAATGGAGCCTGCTTCTGGCTGCTGAAGCTACTCAGAGCTGCGGTGGCCGCTGGGGCTGGGGATCACAGTTTCTCTTCTGCTAATTTAAAGTCCTCTCTCGCCCCCAGAAGATGCTCCTCGGTCACTTCCTTGGGGAGAAGGTTGGGTGTTTCCAGAAAGAGTTTAGAGTGACCCAACTAAAGACAGGAAAATGGTGGGGTGGGGAGGAGGAGGTGTTATGGGAGCCCAGAGATGACCTAACTCTTTGTCTCTCAAAGGATTCATTAAATAGGACAAGCTTAGGATGGGGATTTGGAGGGTATTATTCCGGTGCAATTAGCCATGAGCGCCAGGACTCAAGAAGCTGTAAATTGGTCCTGGCTGGTGCCAAAAGGGTGGGGACCCAAAGCTCTCTGTTCAGATGCACAGGAAGCCCACAGTGGGTTGCAGCAAAGCAGCCCGGCCCGCAGACGCGGCGATGCCCCTGCCGTTGCCGGGTTCCCTGAGGATGGGGGTCTGTCCAGCTGCCGTCGGGGCATCTAAATGTGCCTTCCAGGGACGACGGCCTTTCTAGCAGCACGGATGACTGTGCAGGTGCGCCTCTGAAACAGTGGAGCAGGGGTTCAGGAGCCGCTGTGGCCTCTGCGGATACGTGAAACGCAGGGAGCCAGAGCCACCCCCTCACCCCTCCCCGAGGCCTTTTCAGCGCCACAGAGGAAACCATACTGTCGCTCCTAAAACAAGTTTAACTTCTAAGGGAAATCTTTTCAAGATGTTCAAAGCACCCTGAGCAGTTAGGCCTAAGCGCTACCATCTGCCACCGAGGCCCCGCCCATAATCCTCGCGCATGCGGGGCAGAGGCCCCGTGGCAGGGCCCCCCGCGGTGCCCACAGAGAGTGAGTGCTCACAGGGTGCTGGATGACAAAGGGCCTGTCGGACACTCTGGCTGCTGCCGGGCACTCCGGCTTCCAGGCCAAGGGGTCTGGGAACAGTGCACCATAGCCCACGTGTGTGTGCTGACACCCAGCCCGGCCTGGGCGGGGGGCCCAGCTCTCGGGGTGGAGGTGGAGGTGGGGGCGGGGGCGGGGGCGGGGGCCTTGCACACCTGGGCACCCGTGGCCTGTTAGCGGGGGAGAAGGGCTCAAGGTCCACTGACCAGGCCTGGAACTCTCTTGACTCCAGAATTTCAGGTGCAAGTAAATAAACAGGCACCTGATTCCAAATGGAAATCCGTCTTATATTGGTTTTTGTTTTTCTTCTCTTTTCTTTGGGGGGGGGGTCATTTTTTTCCTGTTCTAATGTAGTTTATGAATTCACATGAACTTAAATGGAAGCTCATTTTCATAATAAGAGAACCGATGCTGTTTTCAGCGGCACCCCGTCAAGCACCTCATGTCCCACCTATATGTCTGTTAGTGAGGACATTCCAGGCCAAGAAGCCCATTACTCCAGAGTTGGAGCATCATGAAGGCTCAGAGCCCAGAGGAGGAAGAGGAGCGGGTGCCAGGGCCCCTGTGGGTAGAGGGTGAAGGGGTGCAGGGGTGAGATGAGGGATAAGGGAGTTTGGAGGTCCAAAGGACCAGCACGGGGCAGAAAGAGGGGTCAGCCCAGAGAATGAGGTGGTGACGGAATCAGATGCGCGCTGGCCTCCTCTGGAATGCCGAGTCCCTGGGGGCAGTCTGGCCCGAGCAGGAGGAGAGAGCTGGGATGCAGAGGCGAGGCCTGCCTCGGCAGCTTGGGCGGGGATGCAGGATGGAAGCCACTCCCTTGACAGGTGGCTCAGCTCGAGAAAGACTGTGATCCCTGATCCTGGGCCTCGGCTGCCTGCCAGATTGGGTGTCCCCTGCTCTGAAGGGCAGCAGGGCAGCTGACAGCCAGGCAGGGGCGGAGCCTCAGGGCTGCACTGCAGCGCAGGGGTAGAAGGTGCGAGGGTGAGAAACACATGCCCAAGAGCCACGTACTGGATGGTATGACCCTGGGAAAATCATTTAGATTCATTGTGCCTCAGTTTTCCTATCTGCGAAACGGGGCCAGGGATGGTGCAAGCACACGCTTCACTGGGTTTTTGCCAAGGATGATATCTATATATCAAGTGTTTGGAACAGTATCCAGGACATAGCAAGTGTCCGATGAGGCTTAGCCGTGGTCATCGTTATTGTTTTGTCACATGAATGAGAGGGTGAGGGTCTCAGATGGCTGGTGGGGAAAAGGAAAGGCAGCTTCAGCTCCAGCACAAAGCTGGACCGTCCCTGCCAGAGGCCAGAGTCAGCTGCTGGGATTTCCGAGCTCATTGTTGCTTCCCTCCCACCCCCACTGGTCTGGGCGCCCATGCCTGGCGTTCAGGCAGATCTGAGACCGCCCGCCAGGAGGCCACGAGCTCGGTTTTCCCGCGCGGATACCTGTCGGAAACTCGGCGGAGAGAAACCACCCCTCCAGCTCTGCACGCCGGTGTCACTGTCACCAGCCGTGTCTGGCAGCCGCCGCGTCTCCAAGCTGCCCCGAGAACTGAGGGGACTGAGGTCCAGACGCCATCCGACCGGCATGCCAGGGGCTCCAGGGCTGGTGACACCCAGCCGGCTGTGGCCACGGAGAGCCACAACGAAGCTGTACGAAGACACAAACGGAAGGTTGGTTTGCTTTGGGTTTGGGGTTTCTCTGTTTTTTATTTTTTCTGGTCTCCTCACCAGAATATGGGTGACCACAGTTATAACTCCTGAAACTCTTCAGCTCCACACTGACCAAAGGCCCAGCCCTTGCATCTGGAAGTGTAATGAAACGGATTTGACAAGGGTGTTCCAAGCACTTCTTCCTCAACCCATTCCCCCACCTCCGTGCCCCCTCACCCCCGCCCCTCACCCTCTACCCCCAACCTCCCCGCCCCATCCCTGATCCTGCCTGGGGTTAGTCATCTTGGAGCTCTGATCAGTGATGGAGCAGGCTTGTGGTGAACTACTGCTCCCATGGGGAGGCGGTGACATTCCTGGGAGTGCTTTGATTGTCACCTGATCGGTGGGTGACACTAGTGGTTGAGGGCCGGGGCTGCTGGAGCTGAGTGTAACCTCTGCATCCAGACCGCTGGGTTCAGCTCCTAGCTCTATCTGCCACTTGCTGGGCACGTAAACTTGTTTCCTCATCTGTAAAATGGGGACAGTAATTCTTTCTCCCTCCTAAGACTGTCACGCACATTTAGTGAGTTAATCTGTACTAAGCCCCCAGAACAATGCCGGGGGGGCATTTATAAACAGCGGTTATCATTTTTCTGAGGGACAGTCCCACTCACAACATAATCGTCCTGTGTTCTATGTGTTCACGCTTCACTAAACATTTAAATTAAGGAGGTTGGAAAGTGACTTCATCATGGCCTGAGCCTGAAACAGAACTCTTTTTAAATAAATACGTAAACACGAAAACATTTTTAAAGGCTTTAGCACACACCGACTCTCCCAGGAATGCAACCGCCATGTCGTATTCATCTTGGCTGCACCTGCCTCTCAGGCCCTCCGTGGTGGCATCCTGTTCCATCGGCCGGAGGGCAGGACGGTTAACTCCTCGGCTGGAACCAACTCTGGCCAAGGGGCATGAGGGTCCCCACTCCTCTGCTTTCCCAGGTGGACTGCGTGGTTTCTCCACGCTAGCGGCCGTTCCTACCTTCTCCCTCAGCTAGCGGCCGTTCCTACCTTCTCCTTCGCTCTCGCTGCCCTGAGACTGTACCCCCTAGAGAAAGCATCCTTACTTTCTCCCTGCCTCATGCTGTGTTCTAGAGAACTTGGGCTAACATTGTTCTAAAGAGAGGTGTCTGTGCTTTGTCTTGGGTACGACTCTACCAAGAAAGGCCGATCATTTCAGAAAATCACATAATCAATAGTAGCTATGTAAGGTGTTTAAGTCACCGATATAGCATAGTTCTGCTTGTCCACATGCGCAGCTGTGGCATTCATGGTGATCGTCTCTGAGTGCAGTTGTGCCTGGATATTTTCTTATTGAACTGCTTCATTATGAATCACTTCCCTTTTAGTTCTCCCTTCTGTTACCCTTATGTAGGACATGATATTGATTTTTTTATTATGTATATAAGGAAGCTATATTATCTAAAAACTTCATATCAAGCTAGGGAAGAAGAGGTCATTACAAGATGTTTGTCATGTAAAGTGGCATCGGGGTGGGCAGAGCAGAGAGCCCGGATGAGAAAGAGCCCCTAGGCCACCGGTCGTGGTGGATAAGACGCTGGTCTCCAGGGGCCTTGGTGTGTGAGGCTGAGTGAGGCGGTCCCTAGAGTCCTTTACAGCTCTGCCACCCTGAGGTTTAATTTAGGAGATGATGTCATCTGCTTCGGCGTTTCGGTTCTGATGCTGGCCCCGCTTGCTGTGTCCCACCTCCAGGGCTGAGCTGCCTGGGAAACTGTCTCCATCTCTGTCTCTGTCCCTCCAAGTAACACACCTTCTGATCCCACGCCCAGGGTTAGGTGGCAAGTGCACGGCACAGGGCTAGAAGTCCTGACCTGGAGGGCGGGCGGTCTGAGGCCCAGGCTGCCACCCTTCACACTTTTCTGGGTGGACACAGAGGGGACTGAGTGTGGTTCAGAAGCAGGTTTCTTGCTGGTCCTGGGACCGAAGCCATGGCTGTTAACACCTTCCACTCGGCTATGTAGACGACAGGATTCAGAGGGTGACCAGGGAAACTGCCCATCCCGTCCAAAAACCCTCTCTTCTACCCAATGTATGTTGCAAAGCTTCAGGAATGCCTGGAAATGTTGTTTATGAGTAAAGAACGTGATAAAGTAGAAAGTTAGGACAAAGAGCCGTGTCACACAGAAAAGGGTGCTGACTCAGTAGGAACAGAGATGGTTCCTGGAAAGAGTGAGTCTGAAGCCTGGACCCCCGTGCGTGTGTCCACACGAGGGGCTCGAATCCCTCCTCCCGGAGCAGCTGTTCGGGCTGCCCTCCCTCTGGTCCCATGAGAAGTTTCCACCCATCCGCTCCCCCCACCCCCAGTAGAGACCAGAGCAGCAGCTTAGAGGTCCCGGGCCAAGGTCGCTATTGGAGGACCTGCAGCCAGTTGTTCCTGTGCCCTGGGTAAGTCTTGGGGCAAACCGGTTGCAAATGAAGCTATGGAGAACGCTGACTAGCTTAACTAGGGCTTTTTGGAAAAAAAGAAAGAAAAATATTGGCAGGGCCTTAAGTGGAGGTACTGAGCGCTGCGTTTCCTTGGAGCTGGTGGGTTCCCGCTTTCGAAGCAGAATTGAGGAGGCTCAGGACAGGCTACAGGGCCTGTGTCTCGGGGACACTTTAGAATCCGTCTGAGGTGGCTTCTTGGCAGGTTTAAAAGCTGCAGTGAGGATTTTACATAGAACTGAGGCTCTGGGGGGAGCTTGATGTTACTTACACATTTCTAGAATTTTGCTTTATTTAAAACCAGAACGAGGGCCTACTACCCCCGAGGAAAGCCCGCTTTGCCTGATCAGGACAATGACAGCAGAACCCATGGGGCCACCAGGACCCAGCTTGTGTCTGAGGGTCTCAGACTCAAGGCTCTCTCTTTGCAGCCTCTGAAAGCAGGGCTTATGCTCTCGGCCCCTGGTGCCCCCTTCAGCTGCCTTCTCCAAACCAGGGCAATAAAGTAAAGCAAATCCTGGGCATGCGAACGCCCCCAGAGGCCATGGACACTGGGCTGGGTACACAGAGCTGGGGTGGCCTGCCTACTTGGGGTGGGGGGTGGCAGTCTCCACACTGGCGCCCATCAGCCCCTTGGGAGAAGTGGGGCTGGCGGTGCTTCCTGAAGAGGCCTGCGCATCCTGTGGGTGCCTGACCCTGGGCCTGTGTGGGGCCCCCACCCCGCAGCCCCCCAGCCGTAGCTGGAGGGCTGAGCTGGAAAGCTGCCTGTTGTTCTAACAGGGGAGCCCAGGCCAGGGACCTCTGCCCTAGGTCCAGGGAGGCCGCTGTTCCCCTGGGAGTGGGGACACAACCCGGTCCACTTATGAGGGGGAACCTATCCAAAGGCAGGTTCCCAGGCCCACGGCGTGGCACTCTGAGGAGTGAAGCCTGGACTCCGGGTTTCTGACGAGCCCCGGAGGATCTGTGCACACCCCACCGTCAGACCAACCTCCAGTGACAGCCCTGCTGCAGGGGTCACAGGGTCACAGATGAATCGATCCCATCTCTCCTCCCGAAGGCATCGCGGGGCCCAGCCCCGCTCACCAGACCCCACAGCAGTGCGTGGATTAGTCCCTCCCTCATCCGGGGCCCATTTCTTGAGCACACACCCTACCCCTGGCTGTCTCAGGGCTGGACGGTGAACCAGACAAAATCTCTGTCCTCAGGGGCCACCATTCCAGTGGTGACAATGCCATGCATTCGAAGAACACTTGACCTACAAATACCGTCATATCTCAATCACCCCGTGAATCTACACGAATCTTCGCAAATCGACACGAATCTACGAGCCTTTTGGCTGGTGGATTTTTAGCCCCTTTTCGCAGGTGAGGGAACAGGCCCAGAGAAGCCAAAGGGCTTGTCCAAGTTCACACCGTTTCAGGGGGCGAAGCCGTCGTGAAGGCAGCACCTTCCATGCCCAGTCCATCCCGTGGAGTCCGGCTGAGCCTCATGTTTGCAGAGCAGCAGCTCTCAGCGGGGTCGTTTTGTGCCCCTGGGGACAGACACTTGGCAATGTCCGGAGACATCTTTGGTTGTCACAGCTAGGGGAGTGCTGCTGGCATGCAGCGAGTGGAGGCCAGGGATGCTGGCACGCACTCCACACAGCACACGACACAGCTCCGCACAGAGTCACCCACCCAAAGCATCCACGGCGAGGTGGCTGAGAAACCCTGCGACACAGGCAGGATGAGGCCGGCGTTTAGCACATTCACGGGGACGTTTCCTGCAGGTGCATGCTGTCCCTTTCACGGGAAGGAAGGCGGGGGGCAGCGGAGGTGACTGATGCCCGAGATCGCGATAACTGGAAAGGGCAGAGCTGGGGCTGGAACCAGGGCTCCCATCTGACCCCGTCCATCTCCAGGGATCGACCCCATCCATCTCCAGGTTTTGCCCCTGAACCCCCTCGTCACTTCGGAGTCAGCAGAATAGAACAGAGGTGAACGAGGAGGTGACCCATGTAGTCAGCTGGGCGGGGCGCTGGGGTGGAGCAGCTCAGAGGAGGGCGGCACCCCACCACCCCCAGCAGATTCCGGGGCCCTCTGCTTGTTGCCCTCCTCAGGGTGCCTGTCCAGCGTCAGGTGGCTCAGCTGCCGATTCGCCTCATTCCCACTAATGAAATTCCCTTGAAGGCTTTTGTTTCTTTTTTTTTGTTTTGTTTTGTTTTTGTTTTGTTTTGTTTGTTTGCAGGAGCTGATCCCCAGAAGTCTGTCTTCAACCTGACATTAGATCAAAGGCTTAAACCCAAAGCACTTCTCACCCATCCTGGTGTCTCCTGTGACCACCACAGTGGCTCACCCCGCTCCAGGGCACAGGAAGCCTCCCAGCCCCTCAGCCCAACAGATGCAGTTAAAGGGCTAGCCAGGCCCCACCCCCTGCCCCTGTCAGGGTGGGGCGGGGGCTGGGAGCTCCTGCCCTTGCAGGGAAGGATCTTCTGTTTCCTGAGGGGAGTGGGCTGGGACAGGAAGAAGGGGGAAGGGGATTTCTTCCTTACAATTCAGGAATAATGGATTCCTACAGAAAAGTCACTTCCAGGGACCACAGGGTACCGTCTGCTTGTTGGCGTCATGCTGGAGGGTTTATCTCCATCCAGGCTTTCGATCAGCCCTGCTCTGGGCTGTGAGGTGGACCCAGGGAACTCCTGGAGTACATTTCTGATACCCACAGGGATACAGACCTAGAGAAGGCTGGAGCTGCCTCCCCTCCCAACACCAGGTGGTAAGGGCAGGGATGGAGAGGAGGGAGAGGAGGAGGCTGAGAGCAAATCCTCCCACAGCCACCTGCCGAGTCCAGCTTCTCCTCAGAGGCTTAGGCCTCTCTCTCCTCTCCTGACCTGGCTCCTTCCTTTTCTCACCCTTGTCACCCCATGCGGGTGCGGAAAAGAAGCGTTACTCCCAGGACTCACTGCTCTGCTCCCCACCAAGAGCCCCAGAAGGAGGAACATTCCAGAACTAAATCACCCCTGTGCTTGGGGAGCTGGGGGGCGGTCATCATTGAAAGGGTCCAGAGGGCAGGAGGGATGACCAGAGTCGTGGCCTACCAGTGTAGGTCACGGCCGGGCAGAGGCCAGCAAGGCCGATGTGTCTGAAATGCAAAATGAGACAGCTGATGGTCCCTTCCCTGTAACAGGCCTTGTGGCCGTGTATTTGAACGTCTTCCCTCTACGATACATGATTTGGTCAGGGCTCAGAGAAGTGGAAGCACTAGGAATGGTGTCCACAGAAAACACAACTGTGTGGGCCTCATCCTGGAGGCTGCCCGGCCAGCCAGGCAGAGAAGCACCTGCATCCCTGGGCTGGAGGAGCCGCAGGAAGAGGCCTGGGGAGCCCGCAGTGCTGCCGGAAGTGGGGGCCCCACAGGTGGCCACACGAACCACCCAGAATAAACACGGCCACTGCTCCCCTTCCGCCCCGCGTATCTCACACAGATTTGGCCCTACAGACACAGGAAAGGAACTTATGGGAACTGTTATTCAGCTTACAGCCAAGTTGACACGTTGCAAACTCACCAGACGTGTTTTCATTCCAGATATGTTTGTTTTCATCTTTCGATGTATATTGATTGTATATTTTTACAGGTGTTTGTGTGTGTGGACGTGTGTATGCGTGTGGACTCCCCTTGAACTAAACATACCTCTCTTTTCTCAGATGAATTCCTTTGAGGATCCCTCTAACTTCTGACAGGAAATGAGCACCGTGCCAGGAAATCTGCTGGCAAAGAATGCGGTGAGTGTGTATGTGCGTGTGCGTGCGTCTGGTAGGTGGGTGTCTCTGTGTGTGCCCTGTTTCCACGCACACTTCAGCACTGGGAGTGGGGAAGGAGAGGAGAGGGTTGAGGACAATAGCAGAAAACATTCGGGCTGTGAGGCCGAGTCCTTCCTCCCTGAACCAGACACAGATTTCAATCAATTCAATCAATGGGCAATGTTTGCTGGCCATAAAAATAGCCCAGAGGTTGCTGGTCAGCGGCTCTAAGATGGATGACCAGTGGCCCCAGAGGTCCCAAAGGTCAAAGATGACTATCACCTTAAAATGTAATCTGTGCTGGCCTCCAGCCCCAGACACTGCGGGTGGGGTGGGCGCTGCTGACCATCTGCAGTCGCTGCTAAACCACGATGCTCTCAGCCACGCTGCCAGCTCAGCCCCGCAGCTGGGCAGACGGCCTTCGGGCATCAGGGGCTGTGTATCTGTCTGTCCATACTCTCAAGCCCTCGGCTGGTGCCACTGTCCTTCCAGGCAAAGAACCCACACGTTTTGTCCAGCCACTGCTGTGTCCCTCATGACATCCCTCAGGGAGCTGGAAGGGAGAAGGGCTGTGGTCTCGCTTTCAATCTCACTGTCCCTTTTCATTAAGCAAACGTTCGCCTCCTTCCACTGCTGAACGCCTGCTCTAGCTTCTTGGGTACAAGGAGTAAAAAGGTCATCGTTTTCCATTTGTAATCGTGAGAAAGGATGGTGGTAGCAGCCCTCTGTTCCGCCAGAGAGTGACAAGTGCGTGACCCTCACGATTGCCCTCCACACCTACGGACTCTCGTTCCATTCGCCCCTTCCCTCCTTCCTCCGTCTAGAATTACCTCCTGTTTCTTCGCCCAGACCTTCCTTGCTGAGCCTTCCTGCTGCCGGGTAGACACGTCGTCATGTTGCGTCTGAGAGCTCATCGTCTCATCACCAAATACTTCCTTCCTCCTCCTCCCTGTGCATTGTCTGATGAATGCCAGATTTTAACTCCCGTCTTCGGTTCACCGGTGTTCTTCGTTTTTCCCATCTGCTGGGTAGCCTTTGAGAAGCACGTAAGGAAGAGAAATGCCCGATGAACGTTCTGTCCAGTTGCGGCGTCTCCTACAAACGGAGGCTCCCTTGCTTTGGTTGGGTGCGGGCGCTGTGGACGCGAGAGCGAGGTCTGTTCTGCACGTCAAGCGCCTTCACAAATCATCGCGCTTCGGCTGTTTAATGGTCGACGCGTCGCCCGAAGATGCAGTGTTTCCCAAAAGTCAGGAAGCAAATAAATTATTCCAGTTTAAAAATGAATCTACTTATTGATCTCCTTCTTTTACACTATTAATGCTAATTGTTTTTCATGGTGCATGCGTTTGGGATTCATCAGAATGAACACTTCACGAGTTTCCAAACACAAAAATTATGGCAGGCAACAGATAGAACCAAATCATCCTGCCATTTCTCAAAGGCCTTCTGCCAGAAGGGCCCTCGGAGTGGGAGGTGGAATCACGTGTGTCTGTCTGGAGATCTGAGGTATTGCTGCTAACTGATAGGCGAGTGTGTGGACATTACAACAAGCTACCTTGTTTGAGCACCTACTGTATGCCAGGCCCTGGGTCAGGTCATTTACAAACATGTCACTGAATCCTCACAACGGTCCCAAGGCCAGTTTTATTATTCCCACTGGTCTGTCTTGCATTTCCACAAAAAATTTTAACAATAAAATTCAAATAGAATAATAATTTAATAGTTTTTTTTTTGTGTGTGATATAAGTCTATTAATGAAAATGCTAGAATCTTCTTTTGGGGAGAAATGCATTTCTCTTAGATGGGTTCAAAGTTAACACACCCTATCGTCAAATCGATCTCAAATGTTGATCTGTAAAAACCACTCCTAGCTCCGGGGCTGTACACAGCAGAGGAGACAGGCTGGATTTGGCCCACAGGCTACAGTTTTCTGACCTTGCTCTAGCTCATTGGTCAGCCAGAGATCTATCAAAACCATCCGGGAAAATTTTTCCTCCTACTCCCACCCTGGACAAGGGATGGAAATCCAGGGTCCTGGCTGGATGGAGAGGTTTATCTCCTCGTCAGCACCTCCCACACCTTCTCATGCTTTGGTTTACCCAAGAAAGCTCTGGGCCAGGTCACACACCTGAAACTAACATCCTGCCTTTTGCTTCTGAATGAATTTGTTTGCTGCAAAGTTTGCAAAGCCATTCCACGTGAACACACATGCCTGGTGCTGGCTGTCTGTCCACAAAGCTGCCCGTGCATTATCCTCAACCCTCATGCATAGTCATAGAAGCTGTAAAACTGTGGTCAGCCTTACTCAGTTTTATACCCAACCAACTGTGAATCTTCAGAGCTGAGTAGTCACAGGTCAGCCCAGAAGCCTGGTGCTCACAGGCCACGGTCAGGGCAGCAGAGGTCACTGGGAGCCAAGGTTTGGGTTCTTCAGAGGCATCCCTTACCCTCCCGTGCCCTGTCAGTGGTACTTTTTCTGGTCATTTTCAGCATTATCAGAGAACCTAAATGCCCCTTTAGTCTCTGCTCCTCTTCCTCGTGTGCGTCAAGGTTGAGTAGGGGCCACTTCTTTTGGTCTAGTTTCTGCTATAAGGTGGTGAGTCAGGGGAGAGCCCACAGCTAATGAAACTGCACAGGTGAGAACAGCAGGGCCAGGTGAACTCCCCGCTCTGCCATTAGCTAACTGTCCACTCCTTCCTTCATTTATGCTTGTTATCACTCAGCCGAGCTCCTTGAGAACCTAGCATGACACCAAATACTGGGGATGAACGACTTAACCAGCGGGAGCCCCCTTCCCCGTAGTCAAGCAGGGACAATTCATTTTAATTCAAGATATTGCCACAGTGAGATAACATTTATGAAAGCTGCCACCACAGCAGCAAACATCATTCTAAGCAGGTTTCCAATATAAGCGTATTACCTTTTTCTACCCAGCCCCACGATGTTATCTAACATTCCATTTTATTTTTAAAAAGCAAAAAATATAAGTGCCGGGAAGTGAAATACACAACAAGCATTGTTTTTAAGTGCATTTCTGAGCCGGCAAGGAAGCTTAGCTTTTGTCAAGAAATAGATCCAATGTGCGACTGTAGCTTTATATTGTTTGGCCAAGTTTTTAATCAATATATTGGAAGCAATTCAACCTACCACTCCTGCAGGGGGTTGCAGTGCGGAGCGGTGGGGATTGGAGGGTCACCGGAACACAGGTGGTGTAGGTGGTCCTCACTCCTCGAGCTTATGTTCCTGATCCGGGTACTGGAAGTCCAAATGGTGCAAATCGAATGTGACTTCCCCACAGCAGCGATGCTGGTGTGTGGGATTCTGTGAATGGGAATTCACTGTGCAAGGCTCCCACGGGGGGAGAAAATGGTAGGACAAAAGGCATCGATACCTTCTAGAAATAATAATAAAAGGAAAAAAAAATTGAGGAGAGATGGGAATGGTATTTTCTAAGAATGGTGCGTGGCCTGGGTTGGCAGGCACAGCTGACTACCTGCCTTTCCCTGGGGACACCCACGCCTCTCCCTATTTCTGACATTTAAGCTTGTTAAATCCTGTAGCTTTGCTCCCACACTGCCCCCAGCCCTTCCTCTTGGTGTCCACTGTACTCTGTACACTTCCAGTTCTCAGACTCTTTCTACTAGGCAGGGAGCAATCACCTACCTGGCCTTCCTGTCACAAATTTTCTCCGTTTCTGACCTCAGCTTCACCCTGCCACCAGGATCAGCCACGAAGCAGGATTATTCCCTCCCTTAAAATCACTGAGCTCTCCCCAGACCTCACGGGAAGAAACCAAACTCCTTAGCACTGGCTATGAAGAGTGTCATGCTGGCCTCAGCTCTTGGGCCTGATGTCATTTCCTGTCAGGTCGCTGGACAATGAACAGTCTGTTTTCCAGCTCTGGTCACGAGTGGCTGAGCCAATGGGGAAGTTGATGCCATTATAGAACAAGGCGTTGGAGGTGGGCGACTGCAGGGCTGGGTACTCGAGAAGCCCAGTGGTGTCACCAGGGACTCCAGTACCCCCCATCTTTCTGCTCGGCAATCCCCCACTGGGTTGGCTTGGACCCTGGGTGGGTTCCAAAGTGGCCCCAAGATGCCTTGCATGAGCGCAGGTATCACATACTCACGCAGCTGTGTCTACGACAGACATTTCTACTTGAATGTCTCTTTTTATTGGAGAAGAAAAGCTTTCCCCAAAGTGCCCCCTGCAACTTCCCCTCATATCTCAGTGGCCAGGGTGGCATTCAGGGCCTTCCCGAACCACCACCAGGAATCGACTTAGCATTATTGGCTTAAATTAATCAAGCTCCAATCCCCAGCACTTATTAGAGATTCCACCCTGAGAATGTGGTCGAGCGGAGTGAAGAACACGACCGGATCCAGGCTGATTATCAGAGAAGAAAGGGAAAATGGCTCTTGGGTAAGCAGTCGGCTATATTGGCCATTCCTTGAAAACATCACCCACTTTCACACCCCCATGCCTCATTCATGGCCTCCCCTTGAATGTTCTTACACCCTGGGCAACTTCTATTCATCCTTCAAGATCCAGCCATAGGGCCACCATCTGTGCGATGTGGCTGTACTGGGAAACCCCACGCGGCAAACAACCACGGGAAACCCACGGGAGCTGAGGGCAGGCTCCAGCAGATGGCCTGCATGGGCCTCCAGTGACAGCCAGCGAGAAGGCAAGGTCCTCCCTCAGCCCTTCAAAGAGAAGGAATTGAATTCTGCCAACAGCTAAGGAGCTTGATGAAGCTCAGATGAGACCATACAAGGCTCAGGTGAGATCATAGTCCTTGATCGCTGCCTGTAAGAGACACCTGGAGCAGAGACTCCCCGCTGAGCTGGGCCTGGACTCCTGGTGCTCAGAAACGGTACGATCATCAATGTGTGTGGTGTTATACCACTAAGTCTGCGGTCATATGATTATACAAATAGATAACATACCCTATTTTCATTTGGCCACTCCCTCAAACCCACTCCCAACCCATTCCCTACACGGCAGCTGCGTTGTCCAGCTAAATCCTATCACTCACTCATTCTAACTTATAATTTTTAAATTGCGTTTAAATCCCCATGAACTCACTCTTGACTATGACCTGTGTGATTCTACACAGTTGGAACCCTCTGGTCATGTGACAACTTGCCCGGCTCACCAGCTGTGGTCCCGTTCCCTTCTGCCTCAGGGACGTCACATGCGCTCTTTTCTTTCCCAGAAGGTCTTGCCCGTCTTGATTGCCCTTCAGGTATCTGTCTCCTCCTTCTTTTCCTTCAGAGACCTGCTGTTGACCTTATCACCCCATCCCTGGGTTACTGGGTCTCACCTCTCTCCTTTTCTTCACAGCCTGTATCACGATTTGTGACTGGTTTATCTTTTCGTCCCCATGGCCCCTGTCCTGCCTCATTAGAATGGAAGCTCTAGAAGGGCAGATATCACAGTAGTTTTATTCACCACCGGCATCCTGGCACATGGTAGATGTTCAATAAATACTTCCCAAGTGAACAAATGAGTTTAATTTCCAATTAAATCTACCAGAACGTTTATATTCAAATGTACGTTTGTCTTAATGGTTCACCGGTCTTTTTAGTCTGCAGTCAAGGACAGATTCCCAGGGACAGATACTTATTCTCTTTCTCTTTTCCTCTCTGGAAAACAAAGGCTTTGGGGACAAAGGCTAGAAGAGGAAAAGGAAAGAAAAGGAAAGGAAAGGAAAGGAAAGGAAAGGAAAGGAAAGGAAAGGAAAGGAAAGGAAAGGAAAGGAAAGGAAAGGAAAGGAAAGGAAAGGGAAGGGAAGGGAAGGGAAGGGAAGGGAAGGGAAGGGA